>JACMIJ010000576.1:0-17577 GCA_014805365.1 Koerneria luziae
CACTCGGCCGCACATAGACTTCGGCGAATGATTGCCGTTTACAAAGAAGCCATGGCCGCCATATCCCGATGATATAAATGTGGAATCAATATTGTAAACATTGTAAAAAAAAAGATCTATAATAAAAGAATGTGTAAATTTTGGACAGGCGGAAGTTCTACTGCTTCATTATGATGCGATGTGTCCAGCCTCACCGATTTCGTCAGGATGCATTTTTTATCCAAAAGCACACACGCTATCATATTAGAATATCTGATCTACCCTGGGTGCAATAATTTCTCATATGCACTGTTGCAACATGTGTATATGGTCACCCTGTTTACCGAGTGCAAGTGGGTAGATGACCACTGTGTATTATGGAAATGTGCTCTCTCGCTCTCTCTCTCTCTCTCTTCGTTTACATGGCTGGTACCCTCACCCACCAGCTACCCCCGCCACTTTATCCATTCTCTCACCACGTAAGGTGAAGCTTCTCCCTATTTGAGTCCGCACACACTGGAGTCAGTCGATGCTCGATGGTCTTGGGAAATTTCAAGGATATTTCAACCTTACTGTCAAGATATTTCAACTTTACCATCATGATATTTCAACTCTATATATTTCAACTCACACCCGTTCAAGCCTGATCTTTAGAACTAGGAATGTGTCAAAAACGGAACAAAGTAAAAGAAACGTTTTCTCGTCCAACCCTGATATGAACCAAACATAATATCGGTTTTGTGCAGCATTATTAGCTCTTTATTTACTTTATTTGCACTGATCTACTCTTCGAAGACTGTTATTATGGTTAGTCACATATTGTTACATATTCTTATTGTTCCCGTCCTCTTCGGTACCCCCGCAGACGAATAAGCCTTGATTCGGGAGAGCTTTACCTTTACTTAGCATTTTCTTATTGTTAGTATCCGGTGATAACGAACAGTTTTCACATTCATTGGTGCCGGATTTCACTCGCTGCCTCGGGGGGGGGGGGTAGAAACGGGGGTAATGGTGAGAATAAAATAGCCGCGACATCAATCTTCCCCAATGTCCACGCTACAATGTCTCGGTAGTGTAGCCGAGCCAACTCGGGGCTATCCGCTGGGTAGTCAGGTTAGGGTTTGTCCTATCTATACGGGAAACATCGACACTGCAAATGCGGGAATGGTGTGAAAAAGACGAAGAATAATCATGTGAAAAACTGGCTAGTTCTCAGGCATATTCCTGACTTGTGACTAACGTACAGGAAGTCCAAAATTTTGTGCTGGGAACACTCCAGAAGGTTCAAATTTCCATAGAAACATTTCTCAGAATGTTGAAATAACTGTGGATGATCACAGTTTTCATATGCTAGTATTGCTCACTCTTAGATGCGACACTGATTGCTGGGAGCGAATATGTGTATGGCGAATACCTGACGTGTTCGTTTCGTGCGGAATACACCGATCCCGGACGCTCGAACGTATTTCAGGCAACGGACGCCGTGTGTACGACGCGTATGTGAAAACCAATGGGAACAATGGCATCAGTTGCGCACACCGCGACGCGCGTTCATGCGTCGCGTGTGTGGGGGTAGTTAATTTTGTGCTAAATAGTGTATATATTGTTCAACAATACCATAACAAATAATGCTAATGTGTGAATATAGCGTAAATAAGACTAAGTGATAGTGATAATCAGACTAACGTTATGGGTGTGCGTAACTCATGCAATCGTTCCAACCAATGAAATGAATATGTAGAGGAAATACTTAGGTAGGGCTTAATAATCATTACGTTTACTGTATCTTTGTGAAGAAAGAGTTAGCCGTATCCAATGTGCTGAAACGTTTAGGGAATAGTCACAGCTCAGTGCTACACTCGGCGATACGCAGTAGCACTAAACTGTGAACAAAACCCTAAGTACACGGAAGTGAGTTAGGTGTTACATAGACATAAGTGTTCTGTACGATGTGTTGCTTTCGTCAAGTACTCAGCCACTCGCGTATGCTCAGACATATTCCTAACCTGTGTGTCAGACGTACAAAAAAGAAGGTTATCTTGGAAACACTTCAAAAGGTTCAAATTCCCATACAAGCATCTTTGTGCTATTCCCCCAAATTTGCCTCTGCCCACTACTGTTGCACTAAAAATTTGTGTACCTCTCAAATAGTATGCATATTGACAGCTTGCACTGATTTTTTTTGTACCAAGGTTTTTTGTACCAATGTAATAACACCACTGGCCAACATGAGAACGAGAAAACAGTTTTTGATCAAAAATTAACTATCTATATTTCTTCGAGTGTGTATTATAGAACGTACTGTAGAGCACTATGCCCGAATTCTTCACCATCGCTTATATACAATGTCATTGTAAAATATGAGTAATACAATCGTGCAGTGTTTTTCAAAAGGACCACAATCAAGGATTGGTACAATAATATTGGAGGGGGGTTGGAAAGTGAGTTGGGTCCTTCTTTAACAGGATGTTGAAAAAACTGTGGTTGGACGCAGAGTGGATTCGTATGTAATCATAATGCGACCTGGCGGTTCAGAGAAACAACTGTCGTGCAAGCCGCTTCCTTGGCTATTCACCTCAGACGTGGACGTATACGAATACCCGCCGGGCGCAACGCCGGGCGTTACGACGGATGTGGCAATTTCAATCGATAGTTACGCAACGCCTCCGCGTTTCGTGATTGTCTCAGCAGAAAACACCGAGTTTTACATCAACAACGATTTCTCCAATTACGTCTGGAAGTTAACGTGCAACTCCAGTAACGTTTATAAATTTTAATAGTTTCAATGTAGTGAATACATTAGTTTTCCCTAATATTAAGCATTTGAACAGTCACAAGTTGCAGTTCAATTCCTAACGATTCCTTACCCAACAGTTAGTTTTCAGACGGTCAATGGGTTGCATCAAATGGAGAAATCGCTACAACCATTGGGAAATTTAAATTCAGTATGTTTTCAATGTTTATGAGAAACATTGCATTCATGGCTAAGTGGAAGAAGTTGGAAGAATGGAACTAAGCAAGATAATTCCGGGCAATAACAGTATTCGTACGATACATAGCTTGAGCAAGGTAGGAAAAACTCAGTTTGCCATAGCTTGAGAGGTTCACTGTTTTCGACAAAGACATTTACTAGCAAATAAATTAGTGTTGTCAAGCTGCTTGTTGCAGCTACCAAAAAAAACAACCAAAATGTGTTAAGCAATGGAAGCTATTTACTTCAATAACAAAGTGCAAATAACATTATGTTTGCTAACGCTAATAAGCTTGTTGAGCAGGGTGAACTATATAAAAGTTATATATAATGCATCAAACAATGAACAGTAAGCTAAGACAAACCATAGACTAGCTTCAACTTGTACTTTAGTAAATTGTTTAGCAAACTGCCCCTTGGAGCTGCCACCAATCACCGGTGTTTCGGGAATAACCGAGCCGCCAACCGTCGAAGATGAGAGCACACCTGACAGCGCCCTTTACCACTGTAGTTCGGGTGCTCTGTACTACCAAATCGGTAGTGGCGCGCCGGTGAAGATCAACGGTGGCGCGGGAAGCGGCAATTACGTCAACTGTGCGCCGAACAAGCAACGCATGATCCTGGACCTCCGTCTGATGGTACCCGCCGACACGAAATTCGGATGCGGCCCTGCATAAATGCGACCGCTGCGCTGCCAAGTATAAAGTGTTTTTTCTTTAGTGAATTGTATGCGAGACATCTAATCACATTTGACCAAAATGCGCAAATATCTGTTTTAAATGTGTTTCACAACATGCCGGCGAATGTTGCTCAAGAGTGAAACGTGCAAGACGAACTGGTTACGCAAACCCACATGACAAGCAACCTAGTTCACCTAAGCATGCTTCTGTCTGTAAATCAGGGTTCACTTCCACGAGCAGAAAAAGTTAGTGAACAACTACTAATGCATACAAAGTTAACTACTGTTCAGTGTTTTTTTGTTTGTTTTTACTGCTTTGGTCAAGTTGAATTTCATTGGAAATCTTTTCGACTATGATACTCTTGAATTCTGACCTGTATTGACAACCACATTCACGAACCTAGATGGAGAAAAATCGACAGACGGGCCACACAGCAGTGACTGTTGTAGGTTATGCCATAAAGTACAGTAAACAGCGAACGTTTTTCTAAACAGTTATCGTGACCATCAATTTTATGCAAAACAAAAGTAAGAAAAACAAATGAGCAGGACTTTCAGTGACCATCAATGGTTATGCAACGACGAGAAAGACGGAGACAACTGAATCATTTAGTCGATGTGATTGAGAAAAAAAGCCCAGAGTATGAAGGTTGTACTGCGGCAGTTATTATGTTTCACCATGAATGGGATGAAATGTGGGTGGTGCAGAGAAGCACCTGTTGACGTCTCAGGTAAGCCACAGCATCACAAAGAAGGAATGAGTGTGTTATCGACACATACCGTCAGTAGGCAATGCTACTTTTCTTAAACATACAATCAAGACATTCATTACACGAAACTATGAACTGCCACAGCAACTAAACTTCCATTGAAATGTTTCAGAGGAAGTTTAAATAACTGTAATTGGTCACAGCGCGTGGATATTATATATGACTGATGAACAATCACCAAAAAAGGCCAAGTTGTCGAAAAAGGAATAGAGACCGTGTTGGCATTTACGGTTCAAAATGCATAGTCATGTGAAGTTCAATTAGATTCTGCGCGCTATTTAATCAATTGAGTGCATCACAGTGATCGGTTACATTTCTGCCGTATTCACAATGTTGCCGTGGACAATACTCTTGTACTTACTTGTGAGATGTAACTGCGGAGTGTACTCCAGCGACTGCCATGGTTAGCACTATTCGATTTGCTTATTGCTGAAAATTTGGGTGCCTGAAATTGGTAGCTATTACAAGCTGATCAGTTCTGAATGAACAATATCCAAGTGGAATATCCACGTCCCCTTACAAACACCCGACTGTCGTTTTATGTTGAACCACATACAAGCGGCGGCTTTAGACAACGTAGCCAAGTATTCTAATGATGTAACAGAGTGTTGAAGAAAACATATGGGAAGATGAAGTTTCGAAATTTTGATTATGTTTTCTGCACCCTATCTCGTGGTTAAAGACATTTCTTTGACGATCAGACAGTGTACTGAAGACTTGGCCAATGTTTCCAAAAGTCCACTTTTCCAAACCTTTGATTCACATACTCACACACCTCTTTATCTCATAAGTGTCACATTCTCCGTTAACAAGCTTGTTTGTAAAGACAAGAGTTGGAAGTTTGGAAAAGCATCCGTAACATGTCTGTTCCAGACAGGATGTGCGGTTACGAACGTTTTTTTTCAAACCCGTTTTACAAGCATCTATTCGCACCCCTTTTATTGTGCATGAGATGAGTGGAATTTTGAATGGATTGACATGACCGTACGTTTAGAGCGCTGTCCTGTTCCTGCGGTAAATCGAACCAGAGATTGTCCGAAGTTTGGCTTTGACTGCCATCGACCGCTGGGTTCTCTTGGATTGTTCGCGAAATCGACGTCATGCAATGTTAATAAACTAAAGGTTTGCAATTTCGTTCTCTTTCTAAATATTGTGTTTGTCAATGTGTATTTCCCTGTACACGTTGTTGAAAACTCTTGGCCTGTATTTCTCTGAGCATGTAACGTATGATGATATGTAGTTCAACGACAGTATTCGCAAACAGAATTACGAAATACTTAATAATAAAGAGATAAGTGTGTTTAACACTGTAAAATGCTTGAGGTTTACATGAGGCCCACATTTGTTTGAGCAAGTTCAGTGCGGTGATCCGCAAGCATCCTTGTTCGTCGAAGGGCAAGTACAGCGCAAGCTTCACTGCGTAAAGCGCAACGGACAGTGGAAATCGAGCAAGTGTCAGCAAGTCAAGAGCGCACTCTGTGCGAAATGTAGGCAACATATGACACTTTGGAAACTCGAAATTAGCAGTGAAAGCGCACAAGTTGTGAAAGCGCATATCTAGTGTATTCTCTGAAAACAGCTCATTCCGAAAGAACAAATTAACGCCTGTACTTAAGCATGCGTTTCGTGTGCGCGTATGGTTCCAAGCTTCGTCTCCGTTAACGCCGTTTCGGTGAGTATCCTACGCCTGTCACCTTTAGTTCTGACTGAGTATCATTGGTCATCATGGGATTTCGAACGAGATTCTTTAGATACCCTGGGTTCTAAAAGACTACTCCAAGTTCCTGCATCTTAAAAGACATAGGACACCGTTTCCACATCCGCATTAGACGCCCCTTTTACGCACAATGCTGCTTTTGAGCGAATTATATTCTAGATCTCAACAACCAGTGGAAAAACGGAAGATGTTCCTTGTACCGTTGGCTTCTGCGACCTTGACGCTGGTTTCACATTGATGGGTGTTGATGCAAAAACGAACAAAACTTCTACAATCGCGGGTAATGTGACGTGCACCGGTGATGGTTGGATGGACAGCAAGGGCAAGACGTACGCGTATGCGGTCTGCGCGTACTACGGTATGGTTAATACTTGATGATGCACGAGTAAGACGCAGACGGCTCAGTTGGTTACGCAGTAACTTGTTAGTAAGAGGGTCCCGAGATCGACCCCATTGCACAATTTCAGCAAATGGGTTTTGATCACGACCTCACATCCCCAAATCACATCCCCAACGGTCGGTACAGCAGCGTATGTGTGTAAGCTTGGCTCGGGGCTGTTCAATTTGCTCACAAGCTACATGGGCATTGTGACCATTCCATCATAACGCCGTAGCTGTAACGGAAATGGTGCGTGGAATAAGAACATAGCAGCCAATATGAAAGCATTAGTTCGAAAGGCCGATTAGTTGTACTAAGTTTTCTTAAATAGAATCTCACAGCGTTTCACAGGCATGCATGCTTAGCCACTATTGTATTACTGTAGCTGCGTAAACCAAAACAGTTGTATTTCGTGAAAATTGCTTTATAAATTTTTAGTTTGAATTGCCTCACCCAAAAAATATGACTAAAAATATGAAAGATAAATAAAAAAAATATAATGCAGTGTTAAGGAAGTTATTCAACTGATATTTTCCTTGGAATGGATAATATTTCAAACTTAGACCGGCGGTCGTAACATGCTGTGATGTTTTGATACTGTGCTTTCGAGATAGTTTGTCCAAAACGAAACGAATGAATTTTTTCACGAAGCGTTGATCAACAAGGGGAAGACATCAAACAACATCATTTTTTTTCGATCTCGTCTTCATTACATTTCGCTTCATTCGATATTGCAAATGACTAATGGGGAACTTGGCCTCGCATGAGCATACAATTTCAATTATGAGCAGTTTGTTGCATTTAGGATCATAGGTTCCACAACTCGCACTTTTAGCATTTAATCATTCTGTAACTATATGAATACTCTAGATTTGAATAACTACATAGCTGGTTTTTCCTCCTTTACGGTGACCGCGCGGGGGGAGGGGTGGCAAAGATTGACACACCATTCCCATTGTCCGTGTTCGGACGACCAATCAGAAATAAAGCCCCCGTTGCCCCCCCCCCCTGTCATCTTACGTACTCGCTCGTCGATACTATGATCATTTCAGAGTCATTGTTCACCCTTGCAACGTTAACTTTCTTTTATGCGGCCTTGGTGACTCTAGTCTCGATGGCACTGTCCTCTTTGAATCTAATTAGACTCTTCCACTGCACCTTCCGTTAGCAATGAATCGTAGATACTTTGAAAAGGTTAGCTGGTTGTCATGATATTCTTAGCCACATGGCTCAGATAGTAGGTGAGGGATCCGAACTCGGACTTTCTTAATTACAAGTCAGCCCACAACCAATTAGCTATCGCTCCAGAAAATACAACACTGAGCGAACCTGTTCTGAAGTAAATCACAACACATTTAGTATGTGCAATTCCTACAACCATTCCGGAGCCCGTGAGCAATCCGGAACGCGGATCGAACCTTGTGCCTGCGGTTGCCATCGGCAGCCGCATGATCGCTTGTCCGGATGGCACTGTTCTCGCTTATACGACTTCGGTTGACCAACACTCGACGCGATATGCGTTGCTCTGCGGCGCGAACGCAAAATGGACGCTGTTCGGCATTGATATCGACGACATTAGTCTGACCGTATGCGTGTACCGTGAGTTTCGAAATTCTCTCATGCCCAGAGAAACCTAAGCGTCAAGTAAGCGGAAGTGTCTAAAGCACATGCTTTCCAGTGTTTGGTCTTTCGTAATCCTATTGAGAAAATACATGTTATGAACACTCAAGCACGATTTTTCTCTGAGTTTCTGCTTACCAAATCCCTCCAAGTATTGCGCACAGTCAAGTGCGATAGCGACTTATCGAACCATTAATGAATATAAATACGCCGTGAATGCGGACTACAATAGTGAAATTTTCGTAGAATTTGTCAGTGTTGCTGCACCTGCATATCGTCAGTGATGAAATTTGTAAGAAAATCTGAAGTGTATCCTTAAGGGGTTGAATGTAGCTTCATGACATAATCTCTTCCAGAGACCATTACGTGTTCGGTGGATGTGTCGAGCTTTCCCTCAGACTGCGCGGCTGACGAGGTCGGATGCGTTACGCCAACGGTCGTGCAGCGCACGCTCCCCTACACCGTTCTGCATACGTCCGCATTGGTGTGCGACAACGGCCACACATTGGGATTCCAGTACACATTGGGATCCCCAGATACTGGTGATATTGTGGACAATCGCGTAGTTTGTCAAGGAAACACACTACTGACGATGCTGGAGGGCAACCAAGTTACCGCCGTTGCGTGTCATCAATACAATGGTACTATTGGAATATATGACTTCGTTCTGTGCAAATATATGACTGTCATTATATATTCAACTTTGTGAGCGTATTGACGTTTTTCACAATTCAGTACAGGTTCACAAGTTTTTGCAATAACATAAGTTTGTGAAAAATGTGAATATTTTGGCAACTATGGGTGATTGGAAAGAAACCTAACAATAAGATTCCATTATACATCGACAGTCGGATATTTGTAAAGAACGGAGCCAGGTAAGCTAATAGTATGCTGCCCTTTTTGCGGTACAATGAAATCGGATCAGGATATGTGTAATGTGGAAATTAAACAAGTGAGAAATGCAAAAGTACTGTGTGCAGTCATTTGTACGTCATACAATATGCAATCCCGTACTACCAACGGTTTCGCTGTTCGCGTAATAACTTTTCCTTCGTACGGATACATATACATACTATTGGCATATTTGACTCCGTTCTGTACACATATCGGACTGTCGCTTTATGATACAATCTTATTGTTAGGTTTCTTACCAATTACACAAATTTGCTAAGAATATAACAACTTTTGGCAACCCTGTCCCTTTTCACAACGTTACGAACCTACTGTAAACTGTGAAAAATGTGAATACACTTGCAAAATTGACAATGTAGCAACAGTCGGATAGTTGTATGGGACGGAGTCAAGTATATGCCAATAGTACACATTACTTGAAGGTTGCCCGGCATCGCTCACATTCCGGGATGGCCTCTGCGCTGACGATGGCACGGATTGTACAACGGCTGTTGTGAAACCATATTCGGTGTCTTGTGCGAATGATAGTACGTCTGTTTACTCAAACGGTGTAAGAAAAGATACTGCTGTGCGCTCCCGAGACAAAGAGAAAGAGAAAAGAGAGTGAGAGACAGAGAGAGACAGAGAGAGAGAGGGAGAGAGGGAGAGAGAGAGAGAGAGAGAGAGAGAGATTAATAACGTTAAAGTTACAAGTACTACTTACATTTAGATGCGACACTGATTGCTGGTAGCGAATATGTGTATGGCGGACTCCTGACATGCACTTCCGATCAGGAATACTCCGATACCGGGCGCTCGAACGTCTTTTCCGCAACGGACGCCGAGTGCACAACGCGTACGTGACAGCCAATCAAAAAAATTAATAGCATAAACAATTACATTAAATGAGTTAATAGGTCTGTGTGATGTAGAAGTTTCGGCCTTTTTCACCTAACTGACTAATATAACCCAATCTTATTTGCAAACCTGCCATCTTGTGTTCCACAATATTGTTTCACAAAGGCCAGCAAAAGGTGCCTCTGATGCATCCAATTGTGATACCTTTTACCATGCTTTCCCCCAATTTCTTTCCAACTATTCTGAGTATGAGCTAAGTTTTTTTACACTGCAGCACTAAACAATTAACTAAGCCATATACATTTTGCTGTGAGTAATCGTACGCATACTTTCTGCATCGTTTGCTGCGTATCAAAAGCAGGGCCAATCATGCAACCAAAATTCCGCCTATTAGAGCGATTTAGAGAAGGTCGGTCCGATTCCAAGCTTGGAGTACTGGAATCTACGATCGTTCCGTTTAGAATCGGAGTAGTTTCTGGTTGGACCTACCAACAAGACAATGACAGTGTCATTCAGAGAAGCAACTGTCGTGCAAACCGCTACCTTGGCTGTTCGCGACTGACGCGAACTCATACGAATACCCGCCGGGCGCGACGCTGGGCGCAATAACGGATGTGGCAATTTCAATCGATTATGACGCAACGCCTCCTCGTCTTGCTATTTTCTCTAATCAAAACACCGAGTTTTACATCAACAACGACTTCTCGAACTATGTGTGGAATTTAACGTGCAACTCGAGTAAGTTTTAATGATTGTCTTCTTTTTCGTACACAAGCTCCGTAAATACAGTGACAGATAAGTTATTGAACAGCTACACGTTACAACTCAATAACACGCTATCAGCACACACAGTTCTATCAAGACGGGAAGCACCGACCCTGCGAATGCGGGAATGGTGTAAGGAAGAAGAAGAAGCACACACAAATATCTGACTGATGTTGTATGCCGTATTGTTATGCTCTTAATTGCGCTAATTTACAAAGGCATTCAACTTTTCTGCAACCCATTTTGTGGGCTTCTGAACCTGCTATAGGCTTTGAAAACATTGAGTACGCAAATAGAACTGGATATATAACGACAGTCGGATATGTAAACCGAACGGAGCCAAGACGCCATTAGTACAATCATTTTCTGAATGGTTAAATTTCAGACGGACAATGGATTGCTTCGAACGGCGAAATCGCGACGAATATTGGGAAATTCAAATTCAGTAGGTTTTCTTAATGTTCTTCATAAACACGGAAGAGGTTATTTATAAGACGAAAACTAAGCAAGAACTTCCTCGGTAGCATAAGTAAGTAGAAAGTAAGACGTACAGATGCACAACAAGAAAAATGCTACAACTACTTTGCTACCGTCTGTGTTTTAAATTTATCCTTCCGTAAAAACCTATGACTACAAGTTACTATTATTACAGTGTAGAATACCGCCCAGAATGAGTTGACGACAGAAAACTAAACATTAAGTATTTGAACTACATTCCAATGTGTAAATAACATAAAGTTTGCAAACGTTTAAGAAACAATTTTGTCCCACATTGTAATCGACACAGCAATTTACAATTGTTCAGCGAATTGCCCGTTCGAGCTGTCACCAATCACCGGTATTTCGGGCATAAACGAGCCGCCAAGCCCCGCTGCTGGCAGCACGCCGGATGTCGCCTTCTATGACTGTGGTTCGGGAACTCTGTACTACCAAATCGGCGGTGGCACGCCGGTGAAGATCAACGGTGGCACGGGCAGCGGACATTTTGTCAATTGTGCGCCGAACATGCAACGCATGATTCTGGACCTCCAGCTGATGGTTCCCGCGGACACGAAATTCGGATGCGGTCCTTCATAAAGGCGACCGCTGCACAGAGAAGTCAAACCGTGCTATGAATTGCGGGTGCTTGATAAACTTTACCGGCGAATCGTCATGTCAAAGTGCATGCACTATTAATTACAATCTAAACGGATACGTAAAGTAATATACGATTGATTTGAAATAATGTATTAGGCAAACAATTTGTGATATCCTAATACGCCATGCATATATAGACACAAACTATCATACATGGATCGGTAATGAAATATACAAACGATTTCTGGTGATTTTAAACGAGCTGCTAGAATGAAATGCAATGTTTTGCGATTTGCAGGAGCATTTCACGACAAATAGCATTTCATGCCAACAGCCATCATAGCTTATTAATGTACAAACAGGTACATTGTACAAAAGTTATAATTTTGTTCCTTGTGGCATTGTCGTATGACACCTTCCAACGCAGCCCTATGGGGCCTGCGACATACACCAGCCGGCTTTGGCACACGTGTATTATGATCTACGTGATGGGGCGACGACACTCTAGCACGCTTAGAGTGGGTGTTCATTACATACATACATATACCCATACACGTATGCATGTAAGACAGCTTTGTTTACTTTCCACGTTCTGTTCTTATCTTCAATTTTTTTGCCAAGTGCTGTCTTGCACAGAGACACTTATCTGTCTCACTGATTGTTGTGATTCACAATCATTCCATCTCCTTCGGCCGCACAGACCGGCTGCACTGACATACATTCCTCATATACAGGAATCATAAGCACTGACGAACACGGATTCAGGTATGCTAATTTGAACTGTTCAACTTGTTTCTCGTTAGCAGTGCAATATTAACTGCTAATTAGCCATCTGAAAACGTTTTCTTGGGATTTCGATAGTTTACTTGGCAAGCTGAGAGCAGCGATAAACACCAACTTCTAAACATGATTGAACGGTATGCCAAATGTGCCGCAGACGGAACAATAAGTATGATATTATGTAAGAACTAACCCACTATGAAGCATACCTTAGCATTGATAACAATGATAACAATAGTCGCCAAATGCACTTAGCTTGAAAGTTACTAACCATTTAGCTTTACACACTAAATTGCGTCAGAGCACGATAAATGATTGCTAAACGAGCACCAAATCCAACAGCTAAGGGAAAATTGAACTGTCGTATAGCGATGAATGAAGCCCGCAAAGCTCTAATGGCACTCAGATATAGGGGATTGACTGTTTGATAGGTTGATTGATTAGGGATTGATTGAAGACATAGATACTGATTGTCATTCAAAACAAAGGTGATGAAATACAACTGCCACCAATGGCCCTAGCGAAACTCAACGGGGAAAATTGAAGTTCCAAGAATGCATGGCACAGAAAACCCAACAACTCTGAAGTGTCATATTCGAAAAGGGTATTCATGGCACGAAGACGATCTAGTGAAAAAAAAAACCAAAACAGTCAATAAGTGCGCTTAATTCAGACATATTCCTGACTTGTGACTAGCGTACAGGATGTCGAAAATTTTGAACTGGAAACACTCCAGGAGGACCAAATTTCCATAGAAACGGTTCACAGGATGTCGAAATAACTGTGATTGGTCACAGTGTGGTTTTTGTATGGCTTAATTAACTGTTCCTCTTAAGAAATCGTGTCGGACGATCAAGAACAAGAAACCGAACAAAAGAGCAATGATGTGTCATGGAAGCTCGAGAGCATGCTGAAACGCTACGAGTGGAATTGTTCGTATTGCAAGGCGAGCGACCAGCAAAACGAAAAGATGATGTATGTTTCATAAAGAGAACGATCGAAGAGGACACAAAACTAGACTGCATCAAGTGTAGAGGATCGTCTCCTCCTCCATCGGTCCACCACGGTCGACAGGCAAGCACAAAACAGAACTGGTCATGCAATACGTCAATACGTGTTCTTATGAGAGTCGCATCGAGTGTTAGATATTGATAAGTAAGATTAGCATGTGCCCTCTTTGGTGCCTCTCGGCGAACGTCTCGAAGCTATTCATCAATCACTTGTTCACAATCTTTTTTGATTCGCCAAATTTTTTTACGTTATTATTTTCATCGCTCATTTTTTCGTTCATATTATATTATTGCGGCGGGTTTTGGACAACTAACACAATTTGTTTCTGTTTCTATAAAGTGTGCGCAAAACTATCCAATAACCGCCACTCTACAAAACAGTGCATAAAGAACAATCTAGTGATGCTTCTCACCTTTTTATGTCTGATAAAGTTGATCCATATCACACAATGTGTTACAGGAACCCCGAAACATGACATCGATAGGAGAAGATAATAACTTTTATACAATTGGCATCCAAATAATGTTAGATAACGTTACACACGAGTATAACAGCTAAAGCTACATGATTTTATGAACAAGAGAAACGTTTGTGCTCGTGGCTCTGCTCCTGTTCGTTCCGATTGTCCCAACGAAGGGTAAGAGCAGGTATTTACGTGTGTGAAGGTGGTGGTAACACAATCAACCATGTAGAAATAGTTCAAATATTTAGAATAAAACAAGCTTTAGGTGCTGTAAGCGTGAGCGGTAACAGTGGGAGCCGGTTCCAGGGATGCAGTGGAAAATATTGTTTTTGCTGTTTACAGACTTCAATTAGAGAACGTTCGACAATTTTACTTACTGTTATAACATCACCAACAGCTACGGTCACATGATACTCTGATCAGGCGAAACGTTTGTGGCTGCTTACAGCACTTTCCATCCCTCGCACGGTGTGTAGTTCGCATCGCGATTTTTGCCCTCCAATCGCTTCACTTCTTCCGCGGTCAAATGCACATCCACAACACGGAAGTTCTCTGCAATCCGCTTGGCGGAAACGCTCTTCGGCACGATTCCAACGTTCAGTTGGACTGCCCATTTCAGCAACACCAGCTGAATACGTTACAGTAAAGGTTACAGTTCAATGTTACGCCCTCTTCGTTTTCTTTACATCACTCTCGTTTCATATACGAGGTGGGTGCCCAGTATTGATGAGGATGCCTGGGAACACAGTGGACCGCTCCGGCTTACTCTGGTACACTGCAGTTTTCGATGAACCGTGGAAATTCAAAAAGA
This sequence comes from Koerneria luziae, assembly GCA_014805365.1. Taxonomy (NCBI): domain Eukaryota; kingdom Metazoa; phylum Nematoda; class Chromadorea; order Rhabditida; family Neodiplogasteridae; genus Koerneria; species Koerneria luziae. The sequence goes on from JACMIJ010000576.1 coordinate 14,772, forward strand.
AGAGCATTTTTCATACCTGTACGTGATAAGATAAGCAGATAAAAGAGTCACCTGAGGTGTGGTATTGTGCGCCTTGGCAATGGCGAGTACATCGGGGTCACCGATGAGGTCGGGATGTTGTCGACCAAGGGATGTGAAGGCCTATAATCAGTAACTTCTTCTCAGAGAAAAAAGTGCCTAGAAAGGGAAGGAGTGTTTATGCCACCCAAATGTTCTTTAGTGTGTTTGAAGGCTAACTTTTCTTAGAATATGCGCGTGAGTTTGTCTATCAAGGCATCTAGTAAAGATTCCATATCAAATTTTTCCAAATTGTTAGTGCAAATAAGGAATTCTGGAACTTCACGGCACTCACAGTACAAGCAATCAGATACGTATGCCTTGATTTCTAAGTGCTCACACTGACGAACATGGTTTGCTTTCTTCTTTTGAAAAATGGTTTCATACAATTGTCAGAAATTAGTACCTGGAAGAATATTCCGTTATCTTGGCAGTATTTCCGCAACGCGTTCCTAGTGAAGTGCGGATGGAACTCGACCTGGTTGACCGCAGGAACAACCTAGACATGTAAACATGGTAATCTACAAAATGATGTAAATCTCATTGTACATTATCATAGCTTGTGATTTTCATTAATACTGTGTCATGATAACTAATGTTTGTTTTTTCACAAACTGTTACCTTCTGAAATGTAGGATCTTGCTCACAAAGTGTTCAGTCAATATATTTACAGGGGAATGGTTTTCCCGAAGATGAAATTAAGGAAATTGGATCTATAGGTTTTGCTAAGCACATTCTAAATAGTGGGGTTTAGTGTTCAAATTCTGCTGACGATTCCTAATATTCCAGAAAATGGCAACCAAAATTACCACAGAAAATACCACATGTATGAAATGCGCGATTATGCTTCATCCAGCGCATCCTCGAGGATAAGCTTTCGTGGTCAAGAGGTGAGGAGCGCTGTTAGTAAACCGAAGGTGAAGTGTTCGATGCTCATTGCTATTGCTTTTCTTGCAAAGTTTTTTTGTGGTTTGGTTTACCTTACCGTACTCTTTTTGTTATCCTTGTGTGCTTTGTATGTTAAATTACAACAATTTTGTGATAGTATCTGGCCATATACTGCCGGCTGTGTTGTCGTTAAGGCTTGGTTTCCCCATGACCTGACATCGTTATCCCATGCATACAACAACATTATCTTCTGCGCCATTAAAAACAGTATTCGAAGGATTGACAGTCTCTAAACCGCGCTCAACAAATTAGTGTTCCTGTGGAGAAAATGGATTTGTTTTTACCCTAACTGCGATAACCTGCTCTGTTTCAACTGCGACACCATGGTCATTCACCGTTGTTAATATTTTACATGCTGTTAAAATGCAAACTGAACCCGGGATGTTTCTTATGTAAAAGCTAATGTGTTGCCAATAGGCTATTCTCGACACGTCGGAGAGATGTGACAAAGCGCAACGCATAGAAATTAGCAGCTGAACACACTCCGCGTATGTTATAAGTCCCTAGGCCTCATTTCCTGGAATATGAGGAATCGTCAGCAGAATTTTAAATCAGATTCAGACAGCCCTCTTTACTGTATACAATGTCTCCCCTCCTAATATCACCTCTCATTTGTACCATTCCCTTGTTAGAGAAAAACATGCCACAAAATGAGCCTCAATAGTGCCTGAGTGTTTTACACACTTATTTTTTCACGATTAAATCTTTGATTGTCTAATTGAGAGAGGTAAACACTCAAGCAATGGCGTATGTTTTAAACCCTAAAAATTCGAGGTTTTTTTTTTCTGTGAGCATGCCAACAACATTGGTTACTGTATCCATGTGCCTAAATAGTATTGTCATATCTGACTCCTGTCGGAACATATATCCAACTGTCGCTACATATTCAATTTCAGAAGCACATTCAAAGTGCTCACAGTCCATAACAGGTCTATGAGCTTCTGAAACGGCATAGGCTTGCAAAAAATTGCAAAACTGAAAAACTTGTGTAATAGCAAGAAACCTAACAAAAAGATGTACTCATGCAGTGAAAGTCGGATATTTGTACACAACGGAGTCAGGTACGCCAATTACTATTGGAATGTTTGACTCCGTTCTGTACAAATATCCGACTGTCATTATATATTCAATTTTGCGAGTGTATTCAAGCTTTTCGCAATGCAGTACATGTTCCCAAGATTGTGAAATGACATAGGTTTGTGAAAAATTGAATAATTTAGCAAATATGGGTAATTGAGAAGAAACCTAACAATAAGATACTATAATGAATCAACAGTCGGATACTTGTATGGAACGGAGTCAGGTAAGGCAATAGTATATTGTACATACCTTTGAATATTGCCGAATCTCTTCAATGTGATTGATCTCGTAGTTGGACACACCAAGTGAGTGGATCAAACCCTCGTCTGCAAGTGCAACAGTAAGCACGTAATAGCTCTAATGATAGGGTTACCTATGTCCCTTATTGCTAGTTCGATAACCTCAGTTGGTTCTCACGTTCTATTTGTGTTTTGGCATTCCAATGCACCATACACATGATCAGATGGTTGATATTATCGGGAAAACAACGAGAGTGTATGGGGTGGCATCATAGGTTCGTGAAATGGTCCGATAAGCATGTAGGTGGTCAGTTGTCCGCATCAAAATTGTTCACGTGTTCATGCAATGCTGTTGACTGCATACGAGCAACCACAGGCGTGTTGCAATAGGCAGCTTACTGTACGTTTTCATCAGAGCCTAGTAAGTACCTCGTATTTTCACCAGCTCCAGATAAGCTTCTTTTCGATCGACGGCGTTTTGC
>JACMIJ010000577.1:0-17572 GCA_014805365.1 Koerneria luziae
GTTAGGACGTGCCGGGAATCGAACCCGGGTCTTCTGTATAGTGTAGGGCGCCTTCTGCCACTACACCACTTCGCCCCCTTTTTTTTGGAAAAGTTCAGTTAAAACGTATGCAAAAATTCCTGAAAACCATTCGCTTTTCAACGTAATGATGATGAAAATGAAAAGAGAGATGGAATAACAATGTTTTAATTTTTCTGTATCTATATCACTAAGGAACCTATAGAAATGTTAGCCACACTAGAAGCAAGCAATGATCTACGGGGACTTAGTGTTAGTGATTTTAAAAGTGAGCATGATAATTTTAGAAGACCGTAAAACAATAGGATGATCTACCACTTTTGTCTTTCTCGCCTGTCTTACATACATAACTGTCTCACCAGCAAACTGATACAATATCTCTTGTGTTACCGAGTTTCACAGCCACAAAAAAACAGTTACTACACTTGCGCATTTAGATAAAATATATTTAGATGTGATTTCCTCAACAACATAGACATTCCTGGACCGGTGCCAAAACAGTACGGTCAAAACGGTGTGCTGTAGTGGATGCTCACAGTTATAATATTTCAACATCCTGTGAATGTTTCTATGAAAATTCGAACCTTCTGGAGCGTCTATAGCACAAAGTTTTCGAAATCCTGTACGTTAGTCACAAATCGGCAATATATCTGACCGGCGCGAAAACAATACCTTCAAAACGGTATGGTGCTGTGGATACTGCAACTTTTGTTTTTGCGTGGGGCGAAATCTTTTTTCGGCTGTTCCTCATATAGAGGCATTTCCTTATCCTCTACAGCTGTGTATGTGTCCTTACTTATTCATGTAATGTTGCGCCCACAGGTATCCGATGTCGGTTGGAAGTTTTGCGTATGGATCTTCCACCGATCATTGGTGCCAGAAAAACAATGCTTATCCGTTTAATTGTAAGGTTATTTAAATAAACTTGTACAATATTGTCCCTAAATCTTATTGCATGTTAACTATCCAAGTGACGTTCTGTGGCTATAAGCTGGTTTTCTAATAGGAAGTCATACCAACACCAAAATGTTGCTGTGGTATAATATTATTTGTGGTATCTGTAATGCATCCTTTCATTTGTATGTCGATGAAGGAATTATGTGAGATACCGTTGGAGGAGGGGGGGGGGACAAGGTTCGGCGCTGGTAGGAACAAGGAAGGGAAACGTTGAGACTGTTCACTGACCACCAATCTGAAATTTGCATATATGTATCTTTGTTCTCCCTTCAAATCGCTTTGTGTTCGTACGTACTGTTAGCATACTGGACACCGTTCTGTACAAATAAATATCCGACTGTACAATGATATCTTATTGTTAGGGTTTTTCCAATTATAGTACTCACGAAATTGTCCGATACGTCAGAAATGCAAAATTGCTGTGCTTAGTCAATTGTTCGGAATGAAACGTTCATTCGCGTATTCAAAAACAGTTGTTGACTATTAGCGAGAACATGTATACCTTTGTTGCTATCGGAACGATGTATTTTGCATTTTCGTGAGCCTAATACACAAATTTGCTAAAATATCCATTTTTTTCAAACCTGTGCCGTATAAGCTTATGAACCTGCTATGAACTGTGCAAAGCGTGAATACTCTTACAAAATGGAATATATAGCAACAGTTGGATATTTGTACTAAATGGAGTGAGATATGCCAATAGAAAATGAGGTATTTAAGACCGACGGTCATCAAACGCTGTGGTAGTGTCTTGCACAAGTTTGGTGTCAATACTAGGTAGTCAGATATATAGTGTTCTTTCCGGCAACTGTGCTATGCATGTAGTCGTGTCGTATTTCCCATACACCCAAACATGCTTTGATATTTCGTGTTGTCCTTCTTGGTCGGACAGTCGTAACGTTGCTGCTTCACGAATTGGCCATACGCTGTTATTAATCAGTTCGTAGATGGGTACACTATAGACTTGAATATTAGCATATGTACTTCGCTTCGTTCTGCACAAATATAAAAATTGTCACTGTATGATCAAATCTTATTGTTAGGTTTCCCTCCAATTGCGCAAATTTGCCAAAGTTGAAAATGCAAAATAATAAACTGTTCCGATAGCTATAACCGTCGACTCATGTACTATAATTCATTTGCATTCTTACTCAGAGAAAAAAAAGCCTCAAATAAGCCTGAAGAGTTTACAATGTTCATGCGCATTTCATGGACTTTCTCTATGGCGTGAAGAGTGCTAGCGTGTTTAGAACACTCATTTTTTTCAGTGTTAAGTATTTTATTTTGTATTCCTATTGCACAAATGAGTGTTACAAACACTCAAACACTAAAAAGTGTCTAAACACTCAAAATTTGAGGCTTATTTTCTCTGAATACATCTTTAAAAACACAAGAAGGAAAAAACCATACAAGCTTTTGCTAAGGAACTGGCCATATGTTTCTGACAAAACCGGGGCAGGAAGATGCATTCACTTGGGCTTGGTGGCTGCTGGGATGCATAGCAACATCGCCGGCCGTCGGGGGGCTGCATAGCCGGAATTGTCAACGTAGATCAGTGCCGTTTCCCCGGGCTTGCAACTACGGGTTGCAGCTCTCGATGCTGCATCGGTTTTGCCTTAAAAGGGCTGGAAACCGGCAGGAAACCGTGAATTTTGCCTCTTTTTTTTTTGATATTGTTGCCACGTCTCACAGATGTGGCGGGTCTGTTGCACACTCATTTTTTCGCAATGAAGTAACGGTGGTTTCACAGCTCCGTTAACTTTATCGATTTTTGTAGTATAATACTTATCCCTTTGTGTTATCGGTTTATCTGATTCCGTTCTGTACAAATATTTGACTAAATGTTCAAATTTCTGAGTTTTTTCAAATATTTCACACCTTACTCAACTTTCCATAGAGTGCATATCGGGAACGTTTCCTCTCTTGGTTGATGTGTTCCGTGTGTATCTTCGTTTTGTGTGAACGAAGACATCAGAAACCTTGCTAATACAGACATCGTCACTTTGCTAACAAGGACAACGTTGAGCTTGTCGTATACTGTACTATAGGAATACTTGAATCCGTTTTGTTTCATACAACAACAGCTGACTGTCGATATGCATATGCGAATCTTATTGTTATGGTTCATCCCTAGTAGCTGTGAAAACGTTATTTCGTTGTGGCAGAATAGCAGACCCGCAACTTCTGTGAGCGGGGCAAACATATAAGGATATTACGGTTTTTGCTTTAACCATATTTGCTAACTTATTCTTTAAAAGATACTAACTGAGCATAAAGACCGGGTAACGACACTTTTTCTGCTATGCCCGTATAGTTTTATGCTCATTGTCAAAAATATATGAATGAACAAGGCCTAGTCATGTGTTTTCATTACTATGCCCGTTTTCTTTCCAGAATTTTATTGACGCACATCATTGGCATTTCTGCCACATAAGAACTTACGGAAATGTCAACCACAGGTCAAATAACACATAAGGGGGGGGGTATTCTTCTTCTTCAGTACACAATTCCGTTTACTGTACGAGATCGGTACCTACAGTCTTTATGAGCATGATGCTCTAGCCTGGGCACCAGTGGACCGTTGGCTCGGGTACACTACAAACAGCATCAAAAGAACTGTGGAGAGTTTGAAGTCGTGGTTACCTGATCCTCGCCACTTACTATATTTCTTAACTCCATTGGCATGTCACTAGGTGGCCACTGTGAATAGCTTGTTGTGTTACCGTAGGAAAGGACCGACTTGTTGCGCACTATGCTACTGTTCGCACATTTTGCTTCACACAATGAGCAGCATAGGTATCGGCATAGGTGGCGGGAGGGGGACCCGATCACGGAACCCTGTAAATGACAAGTCAGCTCGCAACCATCCCTAACACGGTGAACGTGGTCGTAGTACTTCAAAAAATGTATTTAAAAGGAGGCCAGAAACCGTCAGTTTTTCGAGGAAATAAGGGGAGGACCATAACAATAAGATTCTAACACATATCACCAGTCGTATTCGGACAGAATGAAGTCAGCTATTCGAATTGTGCAGTGTACGAAAATCCGGGAACAGTCAGATAACCGAAGAATTTGCTTTTGTGTATTCCCTGAACACAAAGGTGACGGGTCAATATAACAGTTGTTATGAGCACATTTTTTACGGTTGAAATGACGGTTTCCGGCCTCCTTTAAATCTTCGGAATCTAACTTACTGTCTGCAGTTGGTCTTGTTGTTATTACTGGCAGCGCCTCCCCTCCCCTCAAACATGAGGAAAATAATCAAGTTTCATTCATGAAATATGAAACTCGGTACATTGTCGGACATATTTTTCGTTATTTGTTTGGCGTTACTCATTGTGTTTTGACTGAACCTTCCCGAAGTAAGTTGGTTCGGTTTTTCTCTGTTGCGAATATTTCTATTGTCATGGTTATTGGAAACTTGATCGCTCTAAGCAGCTTAGCTTATGGTTAGAATACTCTTACAATTGGTGTCAAGCCTTAGCCTTAGTCAGAGAAATATATGCCTCAAATTTTGACTGTTTGTACCGCTCATTTTTCAAAATAACATCACGAAATACTTAGCGGTAAAAAATGAATGTTTTAGACATTCATTCACTATACAGGCTTGTTTGAGGCTTTTTTTCTCTGAGTACTGCTACGGCACATTTACGATTGTATCGCCAAGCCGGAAGTACTGGCATACTGTAGCTTGATCTTTGCCATATATTCTAGCGGAATCACATAACAAGTCATAATAGCAAGCTATCCATCCGCCGGGTGTCACTTGGGTGCACTCTAGTGGGAAAGGTGCGTGTGCACTCATTCGCGTGGTGTGCATGGTGCACTCGTTTCGTCGATGCTGGGCTAGCATCGCAAAGCAGAAGTCAGTGACGACCAAACGACAAGCAACTTGTTCACTTGCTAGTGACAGTTTCACGAAAAGTAGTCGGTTCGAGTGTATGCTTGGGCAACTTGTACTTATTGTACCCCACAATGTCTTGGTCATTTTAGGACTTCCCACAGGCAAACTACCCTGAAACAGGAGAACTTTGCTTTTTTCGGTTCGAATTTTGTTCGCTAGTTCTTTTAGATGATACGATCTTATCAACAATTGATTAGTAAAGAATGTACTCAGCTTGTCAGCTTTATTGTCAACTGGCTGCTCAAAACAAGCGGTAAAAAGTGAAAGCCAACTCCGCTTTAGTACTGCAGCTTTGACACACAAAAAAAACGTCTGCGTTCATCTTAGATCTCAATCAGTCTGCACTTTTACCGGATGTTTGAAGAGACCAACGTTTATTGGGTGTGTTCTGTCTGTGTGGTGCACAGAGTTGCCCGAACCGCAAAAGTGCTTTGTTCTCTCTTCTTCTTTTTGTTTTGGCGCCAGAGATCCAAATTCTGTCTCAAATCGGTGTGCCCCGAATCTCCTTGGAAGCCGGGCGTTGGGAGTGAAACATTGGCGGCCAAACCTTTGACAGAGAACGGCCTCTCGGGGTCTCGTTCGCTGTCCCGCCTTTTGCCCAGAGAAAAATAAACTTCAATTAAGCCTCAATAGTGCTGGAGTGTTTAAAACACTCACATTCTTCAGTATTCTCGTTGTCCAATCGAGAAAATGGATGTCATAAATACTCCAGCACTTGAGAGTGTTTAAAACACTCAAAGCTTACAATTAGACACATCTTACTGTGAGTATTTTTTTCCAATCAAAAGATACGATATTTTCAATTGCCTGGTGCACTCTTTTTTTTGGATTGTATTGTGGCTTTGTTCTTTCAACAAATAATTTCATTGTATAATATTATACAAATGCTCGGTCTGGCTTGCAAAATGGTTGTCATTCTTATTGTTAGTTAGCTCGCACGTCTTATAAACGTGTCCAACGTCTTACACACCCTTGTCCGGGTTAATCGGCTTGATGCAAGTCACTCTGTGATCGCGATACCCAGGTATTGTGAACGGATAAGGCGCCTCTATGTGCGCTTGGCCAACCATCTAGGCCCTTTGGTTTTTGGATTGTTAGTACATCTTATTGTTAGGACCGTCGTCAATAGAGTGACTGGATGTTTAGAGCCAGGAGGTTTTCTTCCTACGCTTTTCACGTGCGTACATTCCCAGTAGCGCTAAAGCCCCCTTTGTGGAAGTTTGGTGCGTTTCTCGTATTTGCGCGTGATAGTATTGGACAGAAATGGTATTCTTACTCTCTATGTGCCCATTTTCAGGAATAAAGTAAAGTAAAGTAAAGTAAAGTAGGGCATGGTAATTCTGAATCAAGGCTTTATAGCCTGCGGGCGATGAGGCCTTGATTCGGAGAACTTATATATCATAACAGCCCCACCATGTCCTGGCCTTTTCAGGACTACCCGCAAGCAGACATATGGCTGACTTGTGACTAACGTGCAGGAAATCGAACATTTTGTCTGGAAGCACTCTCCGCATTATCGTAGAAACATTTCACAGGATGTTGAAATAGCTCTGATTGGTCACAGTCTGGATCTTATGTAGCCGTAAGGCAAAACGCCTTGAATGCTTTGCCTTTAGCCTGCAGGCGGTCCCGAGAGTGCCAGAACGTGAAGAACAGAAATGGTGCATTCTAGCTCTCTCCATGCTCACTCTCAGGAATTCTGGAGAGTAATTAACGCCTGTGGTGTGACTGTTGATGTTATTCACGCGCCCTGTAACGTGTGAATAATTCCCGCCATGCGTGGATTGTCATAACAATCATGATTGGTTGATGATATTCTTGGTGGTCGTTCTTGGTGGGTACTCGCTTCTGCCTTTCGTCATTCTTTCCCTAACAATAAGATTTACTGAAGCTGTTACCCAGGAATGAATTCTCCAGTATCTTGTCTCTTTCCAGAAACAAGCCGGATAATGGAAAATCACTTGCTTACCTTTTTGCTTTACATACTGAGTTACAAACACTCTTGTAAATATACTTTACATTTCTGCTTTGCGAGCAGCTTGATCTTATTGTTAGTAACCAATATCGTGAAAAAGGAATCGTGGTTCCTTGGTACATTGAAATCCATTTTTTTCCAGAATAACTGGAGAAACAAAAACAAGACGATTCAGCCACGACGATACCAGTGCACATTGAGGTAAGATATTTGAGTTTCCAGGATTTCAAAGATTAAAAAAACTGCAAAAATGATCGTCGGTAGAGGGAATCAAGCCCCGGTCTTGTATGCTACAGAGCTGATGTAGTGTCTTTTGCTTGCTCCTTTTTTAGCTATGTCTATTTCTGCCGACAGTTGCATAGCAATATCTAGTGTGAGTGGGAAGAGGTCATGCGGATGTAGAGCGAAACTTAATTGGACATGAATAGCGACAAGACTTTTCATTTAAGCTTGAAAGTTTTTTTAGTGCTAATCTTGTTATAATGGTTAGTAAAACTAAATACAAATGTGCTAGGAAGTGTTCACTGTTAGAAAAAATATGAGTACACTAGAAAATTGGAATATCTATAATATAATATGTACAGTCGGGCATTTGTATAGAGCAGATTCATGTATTCTGCCAGTACTAACAAATATACGGTTGGCATAAAGCATCTGGGCTTCAATATGCTGTGATTACTGGTGGCCCTCACCAGTGTGTTTATTGTTGCCAGAGGGTCGCACAATATGTTTACGATTTGTGGATTTTTCTCGCCAACTTGGTTCCGGGGAAGGGGGATCTGCGTTCCATCTGTTCACTAATTCCATTTGATCTTTGCACTTTACGAAAGATCAACTTATTTGTTGTTGTTGTTGATGATGTACTGTTTCTTATTAGCATACAAGCTTAACAGCACAGTATGTTATTTCCGAAGGTATACATACCCAGTTTGCATAAGATTACAGGGCTCTTTCATGCAAATTTGAGATTGGCAGAAGTTGTACTGCTTTGTTCTGATCTTTATTAGCACACAAGCACAATAGTACTCAAAGTTGTAGACAACGAGGTATGCAAATTTACAACCGGCGGGTTATGAATTACTACAACGCGTTGTGTGTTCTGCACTTTACTAGCATAAAAATCCAACTGTATCTAAAGCTGTAATAATGAGATATGCAAAGATCAAAATTGTAGCAATAAGGAATTGGGTATTATGGGGGCCGGAAACCGTCAGTTCACCGAGGAAACTGCTTATGTGTATTCCCTGAACACAAAAGTGGCGGGTAGATAAAACACTCAATATGAACACATTCTTAGCGAATGAAATGACGGCTTCCGGCCTCCTTTGAGATAAATAATTGCTTTCCCTATGAATACAAGCAGCAGTAAGAACAGTGAGGCTGTAGCTTCAAAGCGGCTGTGTTGAACTTTGTTGTGCCCCGTGGGCCACAGCCTGCTGCCATAGTTTATGCTAAACAATGCCGCCAGTTCCTGGGCAGCAGCACAGCACAAATGTCTGCTGAACGAAGAAAAAAACCCCCAGACATCTGGCGACCTATCTGTTTCAACTTTACTCAGGGAAAAATAAACTTCAACAATGCCTTCATAATGGTAAAGTGTTTAAAACACTCACTTTCTTCAGTGTTCAGTAGTTTGTATTTCCCTTTTTTTTAAATGAGTGTATTGGACACTCAAACGTTAAAAGTGTTAAAAACACTTAAAATTTGATGCTTATTTTTCTCTGAGCAGGTTTTCCTAACCAGTAGCGCTTTTCCCTTTCAGTTATTTGTATATTCTGTCTTTGTGTTCTCAAAAATAACCTTCCTTCATTAATAATATTACATTCTGTCTTAAATCTAGCTTCCGCTGAAAACAGTACCTCATTGTCAGTTGTGTAATGTGATCTATGATTGGGCCGGTCACTGATCCAAGATAATGTGCAGTTCATAAAGTGTTGGCTCCATAGCTTTGCTTCTACTGTAGGTAATTCGAGAATTGTTCCACTATGGTTTTTAGTGCTTATGCAGCTTACATGGAACACATTCCTGCTTGCTTGTTCAAGACTTAAACGGAATAATTCACATTTTTGATGATTTTATTTTGCTAACAATAAGATAGTCCATGGGTTGATACAGTGGGACTTCTGCCGGTTTCACATCTGCATATTCCATTGTCATAGAGGGCGACATAATTATTCTCGTATGTAAACTAGGTACTGACGAAAATAAGATACTGTCAGGCGAAGCGGTCAAAATATTAGTTTATCTTGTATTTGTTTTATACCGTAATGTTAAATTTTTTAAAATATGTTGTACGATTTTTTCTCAGCTTTCGGATTAATTTCTTTTTGCTGCTGCTTATTATGCGACCACCGTTTTTTTAAAATTCATACGGTATATAATAATGCATATTGTTAGTCCTAGCTTTCAGCGATACGGCTTACTGTTGGTCCTAACTTTGTTAATATTACGTTATCAACAAAACTTGTTGTTGTTGCCTTTTTCCAGTCTTCCTTATTGCATGCTCCGTGATATTGGTTACTTTTTTCACAATGTGCAGTCTAACTGTCTTCCGTACCATCAGGCTCCGCCCCTTCTTTCCGTACTTGCTCTGTCTGCAGCAGCCAAAGAGCGTCTCTCGTTGATAAGCACAACCTCAGCCTTTGCACACGTGAACCCGACTTCCGCCCGATTTTCACCCGACTCCCGCCCGGAATACGACCCATCTTCCCTACTACCACCCGACTACCGTTCGGCCTGTCATGAGGATAAGCTGATCGCTGTGGTTCTCTGACCCAGCGGACTGTAGTTGCTCCGGTCGAACTGACAGTTCTGTGACCCAACGGCCTCTAGTTGCTCCAATCGGACTGACAGTTCTCTGACCCAGCGGACTCTAGTTGCTCCAGTCGGAATGATCCGGTGCGACTGCGCCATAGACGTAAGTGGATTATCGCGCGGCCCGCTTATCGTTATCACAACTGTTTTTGTCCCAAACTGCCTGTTATACACGTTGTGTTCTTATATGATCATATCAGTGCAATTGCTGTCATAGATTTGAGTCCAAACGAGAATGAGATGCCGACTTCTGGCCAACGTAAGTTGTCAAAAAGTAACGTCATGTTTCGAAATAGGTGTTAACTAGGTATCCTAGGTACTAGGTTACTAGGTATTATATACTGAACTAGGTGTGCACATAGGTGTTTTGCCTTATGTTACAAGTTAAGTTGTAAGTATCTTTATATTCTACATGTAAGTTTCTTTATACTCCGCTGTTGTGTACGTAATCTACAAAAGACACAATCATGAATGTGCGCGTTCCTAACATGCGATTCACCATTGCATTGCTTGCTTGATTAATGCTTCAACATGTACATCAAAGTAGTGAAACTTCCACCGGTCTCTAATTCCTGAACGCGTTCTTGTGGTATTATTAGAAAACAAAACCTTTGTTATTGTTTGTAAATTAGATGCTGTGTAGCGGCGGGTTCTGTACACATATACAGTACGTTGCTTCTGCCGGTCTACAGTACCTAATTTGCATACGATAACAACGGCCTCACAAAGGAATATGCAAATTTAAAACCGGTCAAAGTTTCGCTGCCTCAACCTGTTATGCATCTCTCACTGATTTGACGTCTTCACTTTCTGTTTTATATGCTTGCATTGTGCCAACTGCTAGCAGTTGGTGGTATCAATTTCAAGTGACAATTGTCAACAATACTGTAGGCGGAGGGCATCGTGTCATCATTGTCAGCATTGTCACAATTGTCCAGCCAGAATCAACACACACATTCCTTAGAATTCCATATCTCGTGGCATTGTCACCGCGACTTTCAAATGTCGAGAACAGCACAATAGCAAGCACGGCATGTTATTTCCGCCGGCATACAGTATTTGATTTTCATATGACAACAAAAGCTTTATTCTCTGACAAAGAACATGCAAATATGAGGTCGGCGGAAGTTGAACTGTCTCAGCATGTTGTGGTCTGTGTGAATGCATGGGCAACTTCGGACTTAGTGTGCCCCCCCCCCCTAACATTCCTGTAGGGATCCCCGCAGCCGTAATGGATTGATACGAGTGAACTTTGCTTTTGCTCGGGTTTTGCAGCAATATGTGCATCGGTTAGTGATTAGGCAAACATTTGCACATTATATGGCTCCATCTTCATACGTCCCTTCCAAATAACTTTTGAAACACTTCTTTCTCCACTTCTTAGAAATTTCTAAAGATGGAACAATGTAAAAAGGTAGATGAAAACGCAAAAACGTTGCCAATGACGTAAATATTATCAAAATTCGTTCTTGCGCTTTTGGTTTTCCCAAATTTATCCTTACTCTCTATTTATTTTCTGTTCGACTACCTAGGTGATGATTGCCTGAATACTAGGAGTTCGTGAAACATTCAATCAATGGTTCAAACTCCGGAATGCGCAGCACGTTGAAGCTATTCGTACAATTAGAATGCAGGTTTAAAATCGGCATATTGCTTTGTTCACTATTTAGGTACCTTTGCCTTGGTATGCATATAAGGTACATTTGGCCTGCGAAACGCTGTGCCACAGGTGACAAGAATAGCCGGTCACGTTCTTATCGTTATTTACCTTACGCTTCCAGGGCAGCTTTCTTTTTGCTCTCCGGGTAGTAGAGCGTGTACTTATTGTTAGCACCAGAAAAAATAGCGTTAAAAATTTACCATTTTTCACACACAAACTACAAAGTGAACAAAGTGAAGTTTGCGAGTTTGAGAATGAGTAAGCAATAATCGTATTGACATTGCGAAGAGAAGAAGATGTGCCGGAGGGAATGCCGCATTTGGACAGCCATATAGGGTGGAAGATGGAATGGTATTATTTGTGGCAATAGGATGGTACTATTCGTGGCAGTAGAGTGGTACCGTTTGTGGCAGTGGCACGAAACTATTCATGGCAATATAATGATACTACTTGTAGCAGTGGCATGGTACTATTTTTGTGCATACAGATAACTTGAGCGGGCTCGTCTGCTTTATGCTGCAGGCAAGACTTAAATATGAGTGCCATCCTCTACTTTGCTCACGTGCCTGAACAGGCTGATCTTTAGTATGTCGTGCATGTACCACGCAGTCAGCCAGTAGGCAAACACTGTACACTGGCTGACCTGAAAAGGTTGATCAACACCGTGATCTGGTTACTGCTGCCAATACCAACATTGTCAAACATCACAAGTGTTGGCCTCCGAAATGATTGTATTATTAAAGAAGACCAATCACACAAAATGTGCTCAAAACGAATGTGTTGTTGACCAGCAACTTCTGTGTTTAGGAAAGAACACATACGCAAATTCTTCCGCAAACTCACTGTTCAAGAGCCAGGTACAAGAGACACCAAATAGAACTATCTTACCTAGCTCCTTATTGTTACAGCAGAAACCGACTGTGTACTTCCTAACAACAAGTATGTTATCATGAAATGCCAGAAACAAAACAACGCTAATAGCCGATTCAATGTGATCCTACTGGGTGTTATTCCGGAAAATCTCCAGTCTGTTTCCCTTTAATATAAAATAAAATACCCTAACATTGCATTTGGGTTTTAATAAAATAACATGCTTTTCCATATGAGTCGTTTTCTTTTCAGCTGCGGGCTTCAAGCCCAAAGGGCGTGCTGAAGCGGAGCAGCTGTCTGCACAATGCTTGGCACTATGCCAAGAAGCTGGCACCACTCGCCATCCTCATCTTCTCCACTATCGCCATCTTACACTTGTGGAGGTATCTGCATATCTTATAACTTTACTAAGCATTTCTTAAAGAAAGCCTTCTAAAAATCCTTCCTTCCTTCGTTCCAGAAAACCTTCCTTTATTCCGTAATAGCAAAACTGTATGTATAAGAATGCTGGCTTCTGCTGAGGGAGGCTAGAACTATAAATGGAAATGGTGAATTTTGCTTCCAAGGAGTCACGGATTCTGGCAATCTTTAAAGGGATCCGAAAACCGCTAGTTTACCAATAAATTTGCTTATGCGTTTTCCTGAACACAGAAATGGCGGGTCAATAAAACATGATAACATTTTTTGAGGACGTCTTTTCTGACTGCCTTAGCCTCTCGCTCTTACTTCGTTTTGCATGAGCAGCACTTTCGTGCAGCTCTTTTTCTGATGCTGACAACGCTTACTTTCCTTATCGGTCGAACTTCCAGACAAGAAGTCTAAGCCTCGGGATTTTCCCGCTTTACGCACAGGTGTTGTCCGTTCGGCGGGGGTTCGAACAAGCTATATTTTATAGCAGTACCAAAATATCTTATTGAAAAAAGGCTCGAAACAGCATAAACGAGATATAATCTGCCTACCACTACCCAGTGAAACATATATTCACCACGATGTTTCAAGCGAAGTGTGTAAATCGCGAGCTTGGAGAAAACGGCTAATGTAGGCGCGTACAGTTGTAGTCTTCTTCCTTACACCATTCCCGCATCCGCAGGGTCGGTACTTCCCGTCTAGCTCGGAGCCTAGCCAGGGTACTCAGTGGACCGCCCCGAGTTGACTCGGTTACACTACCGACAGTGTTGCGTGGACACTGGGGAAGATTGAATTCGTGGTTACCTTATTGTTAGGCAGTAACATAACAAAAAAAGGCAAAGGGCAGATCAGCATTGAGCACGCATTTATTAAAAAATGAGAATAGAGAGAATAGGTTATCGGGCAGATTGTAAAATATCCAAAAACTTCTCCCCGGCCGGGAATTGAACCCGGGTCTCGCATGTGACAGACGCGGATACTAACCACTATACTACCGAGGATACATGTCGGGCTTCGAATGATTGAACCAAGAAGAAACCGTGATTATTCAGGTCGTGGCCGCTCGGTTTGCTACACCCGCATCTCAAACAGCCCGGATCCACTCTGTTATCACGATTATCTGGACCAACGATAATCGTTATCACACCAACTCATAAGAGGCCGGAGAGACTCGCGGATATGACGAGGTTAGTCACATTTCTTTCAATATTAAGCTCTGCACTCACTTGGTTTTTTATTACTTACATATGAACTATTGTTAATTTAGTAGGTAACCTGTTCATGCAACTCCGATTTACAATTTTCATAACAATTTGTTTATTTATTTATTTATCAAGCCCATATAATTGTGACGGCAACACAGAGTAATGTTAGATTCGTATTTTGATATTCAAAATCCTTCTTTTGCTTTCGCATGAAAATCTGGTACGGAACAACGACGAAGAAATACATGCATATGCTTATTGTTAGAGAGTAAAAGAATCAGTTACATCTGATGCTTCTTTAGCTACGTATCATGATGTATCCTCAGCTCTTGGTTGAACTCATCTTAAGGTTCCTTTTGAAATGAGCCAACAAAGTGTGTTTTTTGGCCTCCCATTCTGACATGATCACTGATCTTATCAGCTAATCACTGATCAGTTAACATGATGAGCGTTTTTGTTCTTTGTTGTTGCATTGCTCGAATGCCACTCCCTTCCTATTTATGCTGATAAGCACTATCATCAAGAGCCAATTGTGGGTGATTAGCCATTTTCGATTCCTAACAATAAGAGCAATTCTGAGGTGTTTTGAATGCAGGGCTTGAGCGAAATGCGCACTGGTTTTGCAGGCACAACACATTGAAACAAAAAACAAACTGCCACTGGTCTCAAATTTGCATATTTGTTTTGGTCTCGTGAAAGAAGCCTCTTGTAGCCGTATGCAAATGAGGTACGGTAGACCGGCCGAACCCGACATGTTGTGCCATAAATGTATGCGTAAAGCTTCTAAATATACTTTGGAGGGCAGCATGCAAGTACCTAATCTAACAGTAAGCGGTTGTGCCAGTCTTACTCCTTGCAATTTGGAAGATATTGGTATACACAAGCCCAAGCAAAATTACTCAACAATCACAAAGTGTAAAGTTAAAGCAACAAGTGTGAATCTTAGGCTGATAGTTGCCAACCATACGTTCAATTATTCCCCCCGTTGAGAATTCAAAGTAATGTTATTATTGGAGCAAAACGAATTGTCCAAGGCGCGTAGCAATTGAGAGCGCGCGTCGTATGAATCATGAATTTGAATATGCTTACAAGCATTCTACGAACCTAATTCAATGTTCCAATTTTTTTGCTCGCCAAGCGGAATACAACAATACCAAACTCATATTTTTAGACAACCTGGAAAGGGTAGCACAGTTTGTCATTTGGTCAAACAACGGAAAAACGTGACAATTCGTTTTGCAGCAATAATAAAGGATGCCGGAAACCGTCAATTCACCGAGGAATTTGCTTATCTATATTCTCTGAACACAAAAAGTTGCGGGTCCATAAAACACTCGTTACGAATACATTTTTTTGCGAATAAAATGACGGTTTAACACATCCCCCCTTTAACACATCTGCATTCAGGTTCTCGCAAACACTCTCCCACATATCGAATCTGCATTGGATCGTCGTCGAGGACGCACCGCGGACGGTGCCGGCGGTGGAGAGGATCCTGAGGCGAACCGGGCTGCCGTACGTCTACTTCGCCGCCACAACCGAGCAGGGCATGCCAAGTATGTGTCTGTCATACAATATTCACACTATCACAGCGTGTTCAGGATGTTCAATGATCGCTGATTGAAAATTTGCATATCCCTTTGCTCTCTCCACAAATTTATTTGTCTCTGTATGCAAATGAGGCACATTAAACTGGCAGCTAGGAAACGCTGTAACTGTGGCCAATCACAGTTATTTCAACATCCTGGGGGATGCTTCTATAGGAATGTGGACCTCCTGATGTGCTTTCAATACCATTTTCGATATCCTGTACGTTAGTCAAAAGTCAGGAATATGTTTTTGCTTCTTCTTACAATTAGTGTTATCACAAAGAACAGTCGGTTTCAACAGAAGTGTAGTTCTGATGGAGTTGCCATGTCAGCTACGATCCATAGTAACCCAACGGATTCACGATAACAGTATGCGTAAGGTCTGATAGAAGTGTGGTATTACGGAATGGTTTGGATCATGATGTGGTGTAGTGGCAGAAGGCGCTCTACACTATACAGAAGACCCGCGTTCTATTCCCGGCAAACCCATCCAAGGTGTTATCCTTCCGGGGTCGGCAATTGGTAGTGATAATATCACGAAGAGTAATCGGTCCGTGTGAATGACTGGGCACCTTCGGACTTAAATAGCCTCACAACGCCCTGGCCTTCTCAGGACTACTCGCAAGGCGAAATGCCTTGAATACGGGAGACTTCGCCTTTGCCTTTGGATCATGATAGTGGACACGTTAGCTCACTCGTGACCATCAGGCCTATGCAGATTCGGGACAACTTTACTTTGCTTTACTATATATGATATCCAGTGACAAACGTGGTTTATTTTCGCAACCACATTCCTTGCAGGAAGGGGTTGGACGCATCGCAACCGGGCTCTGCAGTATGTGCGGGAGAACTATCGCGACTACAAACAGGGCGCGGTGGTGTACTTTGCCGATGACGATAACAGTTACGATGTCCGACTCTTCGACAACTACATTCGAAAAGTGAAGCGAATCGGCATCTGGGCTGTTGGTAAGGATTTTTTTCAGAAATTTTTGCAAGCTACTAGAAGCAGATAGTCATTAATTCACCGAGGAGCTTGCCTATATGAGTTAATAACTGAACACAAAAGTTGCGGTTTGACAAAGTTTTGGAAATGATTTCGGGCCTGCTTCAAAAATTACATAATTTTCAGCTCTACTGTATTGCTGCTATAACATTACCACCTTGCTCATTGTTAGCACATCTTTGACCTGGTAACAAATCAATGGTATTGTATGTCTGATCTAAACCAGCAACTCCTAACAAGTTGATTCTCATCAACTATAGTTACTTTTATGTTATATTTTATTACTTGTAATTTCTATCAGTTGCATTACTTTTTTAGCATACAGTCAATTATGTGTTCCTTGTAGGCTTATCCGGCGGTGCACTCGTGGAGGCGCCGAATGTCGTCAACAAGACGATCGTCGGCTGGAATGTCGTGTTCGCCCCGAATCGCGCCTTCGCCACTGACATGGCCGGATTCGCCATCAATCTGGACGAGATCCTGAGATCAAAGTTCGATCTTCCTCTAAGAATAAGAATTCAAAGCTTATTTGTAGAATCTTATTGTCAGCTAAACATCATGAGCTTCTAACAATAAGATACAATATCACAGCCTACACCAATACTCTGTTCTTTTGAATAACATGTGTCTAAATATGCGAACGAAGCAACCATATTGTGATTTATTGCTGCAAAATGAATTGTCACGTTTTCCGTTGTTTGACCGAATGGCGAACTGTGCTACCCTTTCTAGGGTGTCTAAAAATATGATTTTGGTATTGTTCTGTTCCGTTTGACCAGCAAAAGATTAAAACACTGAGTTGGGTTTGTAGAATGCTAATAAGCATATTAAAATTTACAACTTACAAGACGCGCACTCTCAGTTGCTACGCGCCCGCGACAATTTGTTTTACTTCAATAATACCTGAATATACTGAAGTAAAGCGCACACACTCAAGATCTTGTATACAGTTCGAAACAAAGAACTCGTGCGATATTTGCCCTTACAATTAAAGAAGGCGTAAACTCACTTTTTAAAGTACTATGTCCCCGTTAACCGTTGCTTGCCCTGAGTGTGGTTGACACTTATGTAGCTTGTTTAGTGATATATATGCCAATTGGGTGTTTTATGAGGCTTGAAAGACAGAAAATCGTCAAAAAATAGCATGTAACTATGCCCTATTTATT
>JACMIJ010000578.1:0-17560 GCA_014805365.1 Koerneria luziae
CGATAAATTGATGAATGAACAACGGCTTGGAGTTGTGTGGGTTCAGGGAAGGATTAATAATATATTATAACTGCAAAAGCTACGTTGTTGGGAAGAATGTTTTGGGTTTTCTGACTGGTACAGTGCTACAGCATTTCATGATTGTCGACTTAATTAGTTAACATAAAGGAACTTAAAGATTTGGCAAACGAATATACAAATCT
Organism: Koerneria luziae; assembly: GCA_014805365.1. Taxonomy (NCBI): domain Eukaryota; kingdom Metazoa; phylum Nematoda; class Chromadorea; order Rhabditida; family Neodiplogasteridae; genus Koerneria; species Koerneria luziae. Next base: position 204 of record JACMIJ010000578.1, read on the forward strand.
TAGACCGATAGTCTATAGGCAGCTTCGAAATACTGTTTAACGTTATCCAGAAAAAAAGAGGATCTTGATGCACTGGGAAAGATTCCGCAGAATGCAATAATTGCCAATAAACGAGCCCTTTGAATGCTTTGCTCATAAGGGTGTGTCCGTGTTGTTATCAGCAGAAACAAGGCCAATAATGTCAAAAATTTGGAAAGCTAAGCAAGTGTTGCTGTCACTTCAAAAGACACGGCAATGAAGATAACGAGCGTAAGACTGGGAAGGAAGAGAACTTCTTATTGTTAGTATGTGGGGAAGAACTCTCGTGTTTGTCGCCAGTCTTGCGGCCTTTACAGGTATGCTAGCAATTATAGTTTACCAGGGAATGTAAGGCATAGCGATTTTTCATTGCATCCAGTAACATTTTGCAGAATCTAGACGTTTCTTTGTCTGCACTTGGTCCTCAGGTTGCATACTTCGGTGTATGATTGGACATAAAGCGACAGCTTTTCCACTGCTCAAATAAGTTGTGTTAATTATAATAGATAATAATACTATACCCCACTGTGCTATTATTTCTTTAGTTTTACATTCACGTATAAATTAGTATTACTATTATTAAGTTTGGTTAGTTTTCGTTTGCATGAAAACGTTAATCTTTCAGCCGGACAATGTCCAAGTGGCTACGCGTATTCCTCTCTTGGCTGCCTCCGGTACAATACCAGTTGGCTGTTGTACGATGCCGCCGAACGGCAGTGCCAGCAGGACGGTGCTCATCTGGTATCGATCCACAGCGACTATGTACGGATTATTTATAGTCTTTGTAACTCACTGTTATAACATAAGCAAACTGATTTTTTCTATTAAGTACTAGCTAGCTTCTGTATTGAATGTATTCAAAATGAAAATGTAACTTAAAATCGTGCATTATCCATGTTGATGGAATTCATTTTTCGGATCTACAGCGCTCTGACTCCACCAAAGAACACAGCGACCGTGATCATAGAGCAAACACTCTTGATATTTAAAAATTGTATCATTCTTTCTTTTAGTAAACTTCTTTCAAACAATTTGTGCTCATATCCTGACATAACACAACTTTTTTTATTCTTTTTTTTGTTGCTTTTTTCTTATGGCACTAATATATTCTTCCGCAATACATACTTACGTGCTTCAGCAAAACTCGGATCTCCGTGACTTTTCCTTGCCGTACAACTTCCCCGCAATCTTGCTCGGCTTGCAATTCTTTGGGCCATTTCAATCGTGGTCTGACAATACGAAGTATGACTACAGCAATTTCGCCAAAGGTTTTTTTTCGGTTTTCTTTCTTCTTAATACTATGCTATGTTTATTTCAAGCAATTGTAACCATGAGAAGATCACGTACTATTGGCTTACCTGACTGCGTTCTGTACAAATATCCGACAGTCACTGTACGATCAAATCTTATTGTTAGGTTTCTTTCCAATTACTCAAATTTGCCAAAGTATTCAAACTGTTCGTAAATCTATGCCATTTCACGAGCTTGTAAAGTGTGAAAAACTTGAATACCCATACAAAATTGAGGATTCAGCTGGACAAGACGTAGTCAAGTGATCCAATAATAGGTTCATCTTATTGTACCTCATAGTACTGGCATGCAACTCATGTGTGCTACAATAGTAATTGTCCTCTGCCCTGCACAATAATGATTACTTGAAAAAAAACACTAATTGTAAGCGACTCATATGAAAACAGAAACACAGTTGTCTCTGTGGAACTGTGCGGATTCCTAGGCGTAGTAGAAAATCGGAAAGCATTTCAGGCAACCCGGACAGCACCAGAGGAATCTGCGTCGCAATGCAATTGCATCTGCAAGGCGGCCAGTGGACGAGTGTCCAGTGTGACTCGGCCGAACTTCCGTTCGTCTGTGCCATCCCCCTCCAGGACGGATCGACGCCGAGCACGTCATCGACCGAATCGACGACAACAGCTTCTGGCGATGACGGAACCACATCGACGGAGCCGACGACGACGGAATCGACGACGGAAGCGACGGACTGGAGCAGCACCACGACCGAGACGGCGACGGACGACACAACAACCACGACAACAGATGACTGGGACGGCAGTTCCACTACGAACACCGAGTCGACCACATCCGCTGCTGAGAGTGAAGGAGGAGGAGAAAATATTGAGCTGGAGACCGACGAATTATCAATAATTTAATGTAAAGCAGCATTTGCATCCTTTCATAAACAGCTTTTCCGTGCTACTAACAACAAGACAATGAGCTTTTACCGTATCATATAAAAAAACGCATTAACCAGCTTTAATTGAAAAAAAAATAGTGAAACCACCCAAAACCCCGTTCTTTCTTCCAACCCCATTTCACATTTGTGCATTTCTACAGAAACAGTGCTCAGCTAATTTTGAGCCGAATAATAATGTCTTCCTTTTTCTTATTGTTAGTTAAAAAATGTTGACCAGTGCAAGCGCAAAAATTGAAAATGCTGGACACATTATTTTTTGCATGAAAATCGCCCAGATCGAACGAAAGGTGCTTGCGAAATCTCGAATGGAAGTCTGTAGTCCACGCATTGAGCCGAAGGCTCATTCTTATGCTTTATTCTGCATTCAACGACAATAATGTGCAATTTTGTTTCTAACGAGGGCGTTGTGGACTCGTCCGATCGCTAATGCTCTCTAGGCCCGTCAACGGTTTGGTATTTGTGGGTGGTCTCCGAAGGACGATGTCCATCCATCTAGAAACCGTTCGTCGGAATTCGTTGATACAGATCAACATGATGATCGCGTCGATAAGCGGAAAAAGCGAGCAGAAGCCGGCCGAGATTTGACCGATCACAAAGGAGTAAGCTAAACTCTCAAAGCCAAAGATTGGGAAAAATAAGGTGGCGACGACGGGGATATAGGCAGTGAAGATCGGAAATACCGTCTGCAATTAATTATTTTTACGACAGTCTCTTCAATGTAGAAAATAGGGAAAAATGTTGTTTACAATTGGGCTTGTAAAGAAAGAAAAAGCACAGTACCTGATAGCACAGCGTCTTGAAGAGCTGAATCTGCAGCTGCTTCGACTGGATGTTTCTTCGAGAATCGTGCAGAAACTTCCATATGCCCAGAGCGCAGAAAGTGATGACGAAGAAAAGAAACAACATGATGAACCCAATTATGGAAGTGCCCAGCAGTGGCATCCACTGGGCACCATTCCAGGGACCGTCTGCCTGAACGGTGGCTGTTATGCTATCATTGGTTCTTGTGCATATTGTTAGTGGTAGCAGTTCATTTAGCGCATTCATTTTTTGTGTGTGTTTTCAATCGAATAGTCGAATGACTATTTGAACTGCTCGTCGTACTGATACGTATAAGGGTAAAACGGGAATCGTTGCCGTTCTATTAATCATCAAACGAATTCATTACCTAAGCATAACTTATTGTTAGGTTCCTTTCCAATTACCCAAATTTGCAAGAGAGTTCTATTTTTCACAACCATACGCCATTTTATAAGCTTGTGTACCTGCAATGAACTGTAAAAAGTATAAATACGCTTAAAAATTATGAATAGTTACAGTCGGACATTTGAGCAAAACGGAGTAAGATCTATGAAAAGTTGTAGATTATCCTCAGTAACTTATGCAGCGCCCGTTGCCACAATGATAAAAGAATTGTCACAATAATCAATGAATTGTCACAATGATCAACAAAGCGCCAACTCGCACCCAGTAGACAGCAACCATGACATCCGTTTCGTAGCTGACGCCGTATTGGTGCACGTATGGGTACGTATAGTTACGAGTGAATTCAGTGATCGGATACAGCGGACCGCACGCGAACACCCAGAGCACGTCAATGAACACAGCCACCAGGACAATTCCGACTACGATCGCTCGGTTTGCGAGGTATTCGATTAGTTGAGGCCTGCAAGAATAGGAAACTTCTTCTCTTTAATATGCCCCACAACGTCCGGGCCGGCCTCTCAGGATTCCCCGCAGGCGAAATGTCTTGAAAACGGGAGAATTCTGCTTTAATGCTAGTATCGGCACTATGCTTGCAAAGCAAAGTAAAGGAAAGTTCTCCCGTTTCAAGGCATTTTGCCTGCGGAGAAGGCGGCCAGAACGTTGTCGGGCATATTAAGTCCGCAGTTAGCCAAGGGTTCCAATCATTGCAGAGGAAGTGCTAGAATACAAATTTGCTAGCATTGCTATTAGCTTATTATCAGCATAAATAGCATTTGTTCGTTACCTCTTCAACGCAACAAATCGATAGACAAAGTGATAGGTGAGTACGGTGAATGTTTGGGCGTGTGCCGAGCAAAACCAGCAGAGGGCGGCGCGGTTCGGCAGAATACCACGACCGATCATCACGAATGACTGGCGATACACACTTGGCAACTGAATTTACGAAAAAATAATGACAAGACATTGCATCTCACCTCTCTCATTCTACTCGTTCCGTTTACTCACAACAAGATACCTAACAATAAGATATAGTCATGCATTATTTTTGGAGTATTTTGCCGTTTTTTGATATCCCAAGCCTCACAACAAACATCCAATGGGTGTTTTGGTTTTTTTTCCACATTTTTCACATAATGACTTAAAGTAGTGTCAATTCAAGGTAAGTTCTCGTTCACGGGAAGATGTCGACGAAGAAAACTGACCGGGTGAGTCAAGAAATCGATCGTACTGTGGTAGAGATTGTTCAGAGCGAAACTTGTTAGAAGATACACGTAGGAACCAATTTTTGAATGGTCGGAGTTCCATATCACGCAAAGCAAGAGTACATTCGTCAGAAAAGCAATAACTGAAAACGAATATGGTAGCGGTTTTTTTCTCGCCACATTTCCCACCGAAATTGAACCGTTGACGAAGGAACAGCGTGTAAATGAGACGAGGAAATTGTGCTATGTACAATTCAATTAATAATATTCTAAGAAAGAGAAGAACTTTGAGCATGATACACCAGCTGCGGTAGTAAACTCGTCTGTTTCCTGTGCGCTTTCCAGTGACCTTTTACATTGAATCACTGTAAAAGGTCACAGGAAAGCTCACAGGAAACAAAAGAGTTTACTATGGCGGCAGCCGTGATTCTCTTGGGGTTTTCTGCTCAAATTGAACTAACAGTGTGAAAATACTTACCGAAATTTGCATCCTGTACAATGAGTAGTACACTCTGAAAAGGATCTTAAGTTTGGGTTTTACACATTTATGTTTAACGTTCTCTTGGCACGACAGCAGAGCGGGAAAATTCTCCGCACTTTTGGCCATCGTTTTCTACATTTCGCCTTATAAGCATCTTCCTGTCGTATGTTCATACCTTTCAATCTGAAGTGCTCTTCAAACCACTACCACCATCGCGAAGGTCTCACAAAGAGTAGCCAAAAAACTATGCAGCCAAGCAGATCACGGTGGGGACGTTGACGCAGTTAGCGTGTAGCAACGGATACACAGTAACTGCGTCAACGACCAGGTGGCCAAGAGGAAGCCCGTGGATCGCTCATTTTGCGCCCATTATTTATTTGAATTAAAGGCGATAAATGCAAAGTCCACTTACATTCACAGCGGCGTACGATTTGCTTAGTGAGAGACCGTCTTCCATTTGTAGGCGTATACCAGAGACAAGAACAGACAACACAATCGCCTCACAATACACAAGTTTTCTGCTTTGCTTGTTTTTCTAATACGATTCTGCAGGTACATCTGTTTAGCGGAAATATACGGAAGCGCATGATTTTTTTTCACACCCTGGAATTACGTCTCTGTTGTTGTTTTCACTTGACCTTTGCTAGGCATCTGATTAGGAGGACATGACCGATCGGAACAACGCAGAGAAGAACAACAAGAATAGCCACGTGATTTTCTCCTAATCACAGAAAATACACATGATTTGATTCACTGTTTAGTGTTGCAGCGTTTCAGATCCTCCTTGTTTGAATGGATGATCTGCATTGTCAGCATGTTTAACCAGAATCGAAAGTAATTGCGTCAAACAACGAGCAGGTCTTGTACAAGATTATCACAGTGCCGGCTAGGTGTAGGCATATGTATATCCAGACAGTTTCATGGAAAAGTAATCGGTTTATTTGCGCGCTTAGACAACTTCCGACATGAATACACTACGCACCTTCCTGGCCTCCTGGGACTCTCCGCAGGCGAAATACAACACCAGATTCTGGTGATGATGAAACCACGACGACGGAGCACCACGACGGAAGTTATGAAGGACGGCTCCACAACCATAATTGGTTCTGATGACTGGAACAGCACTTCCACTCAGAGCACCGAAGAGACCACTTCCATATCTAATGGAGGAAGACCTAAAAAAACTTCTAGCTAATGCAACTTCCTGATCGCGTTACCTAGGTATTGTGAGTGAATAAGGCGCCACTATGTGCGTTTGGCCATAACATCTTTGCTTTGGTTTTGGCTTGGACATGAAAAATGATGAACAGGAAATCGACGATGGAAGCGTTTTATTCTGCGTACAGCAGCAATACTTTGTGCTTCTAACAAGTACAATGTGTGGTGACTAGATGCGAGGGCCTCGAAACTGTGTGATTGTCCGTTCGCTAATGCTCTCGATGCCCGACAACGTTTGGATGTTTGTGGGTGGTCTCCGACGAAGAATGTCAATCCATCGAGCGATCGTTCGTCGGAACTCATTGATACACAACAACATGATGATCGCATCGACGAGCGGGAAAAGTGAGCAGAATCCGGCCGAGATTTGGCCGACCACAAAGGAGTAAACTAAACTCTCAAAGCCAAAGATCGGAAAGAATAGAGTGGTGACGACGGGGATGTAGGCAGTGAAGATCGGAAACACCGTCTGCAATTATCGATTGATTAAAAGGATCCAATATCACGAACATTGGCCGTAACTAATGTACGTGCAAATCTGGGACCTTCCTAAGTTTCACTGCCTCGACATATTATGCTAAGATAACAATTATCGATTGAACGCAATCGTAGCCATACTACACTCTGCTCGAAGCAGTCAATGGTACCTGGTAGCACAGCGTCTTGAAGAGCTGCATCTGCAGCTGCTTCGATTTGATCTGCCGTCGTGAATCGTGCAGAAACTTCAAGATACCCATAGTACAGAAAGCGATCACGAAGGAAAACGATAACATAATGAGCCCAATTATAGAAGTGCCCAGCAGTGGCATCCACTGGGCGCCTTTCCAGGGCCCATCTGCCTGAAAGCTGGCTTTTCTTACAATTAGCAAAGATCGTGTTATTTTTGGCATACTTGACTACGTTTTGTACAAATATCTTAATGTTGTTGTATATTGATATCTTATTGTTATGTTTTTAGCAAATACACATTTTTGTTAAACTATTCCATTTTTTTTCCAATCCAATGGCGTTTCCCACCTGTTATCAACAACACTTTGAATACGCTTGCCAATTATCCCACATTGCGGCAGTCGGATATTTGTACAAAACGGAGTCAAGTATTTAAATTGTCATTGTTCGAGTTTTCGAATATGCGTTTGAATCGTCGAATGACGACTATTCGATCTACTCATCGTATAGGAGGGACGCATCAGGGTAAAACGGGAATAACTGCCATCTGATTAATCTCCAATTAAACTCAAGATCTACTCTTTGGCCAGTCAAGTATACACGACGTGCTGCTTATCATCAACAACTCATGAAGCCAACACTACATTGAATAGCAAAGCTCAAAATCGCACCCAGTAAACGGCAACCATAACATCCGTTTCATAGCTGACACCGTATTGATGTACGTATGGGTAGGTGTAGTTACGGGTGAACTCATTAAGTGGATAGAGGGGACCACAGGCGAACACCCAAACTACGTCGACGGAGACGGCCAACAGGAGGATGCCGACGACGGTTGTTCGTTTCTTGAGATATCCGATTAAGCGGGGCCTGTAAGAATAATGGCGACACTAGGAACGTGAATTGTGAAGACGTCCTGTTTGTTTCCAACGTTTTTATATTATATAAAACTAAATATTGTTCTATGCTAACCGTAAGACAGAGAAGGGTCTTGCTGTTGCAGCAAAACTAATGTAGAGTTCTCCCAAATCAAGGCCTCATAGCCTTCAATGAGTCCTGAGTGAGCCAGAACGTTGTGGGTCACCTAATTGTAAGTCCGGAGTACCCACCTTTTCATCAGATTTTTGTGAAACTGTCACGATTGCAGAGGAGGTGTGAATATAATTTTTATAACTTTTTTGCTTGTTTCAACGTTGAACATGTGTAAGGAAAAGTTGTTTGTTACCTCTTCAGCGCAACAAATCGATAGACGAAGTGATAGGTAAGTACGGTGAATGTCTGGGCGTGTGCGGAGCAGAACCAGCAGAGAGCCGCTCGACTCTGCAGAACACCTCTGCCGATTATCACGAATGATTGGCGATACACACTCGGCAACTGAACAGACGAAGAGGCTACATACGACAAGTATTTACATCTGACTATTGAAACCTTTAAATGCAAAGTTTACTAACAATAAGATATATTCATGCGTTATTTTTGGAGTGAAACACACTCACAAGCCTAATAAACACCGAATTAATGTTTTTGTCACAAAACAACCTACGGTAGTGTGAATCCAATGCAAATTATGGGGAGATTTCGATGAACAAAACTGACCGGGTGAGTCAAGAAATCAACCGAACTGTGGTAAAGGTTGTGAAGAGCGAAACTCGTCAGAAGATATACGTAGGATCCAAATCTTGAATGGTCGGAGTTCCATATCACAAACAGTAAGAGTACATTCGTCAGAAAAGCGATAACTAAAAAAATATATATGATAGCTTTTTTTTCTCACTGCATTTTCCACTTAAATTGAACCGTATTCGGAATGTGAAGGGGATATTCTGGTATGAGATGGCCGACAACGTGCGGTCCGATTCATACTTTACGCTTACCGAGAAAGAGCAGAAATTTGAGCAAAACACGCCATTAGTGAAGTTCTCTGCACAGATTTGAACATAGCGTTCGCTGCTCAACAAGAACGAGCGCTGATTAATCTTGCCATTGACAATTTCTTCCCTGCTTCCAATTCACACTGCTTTTGTTCCAACTATGATAGAAAAAAGCAAATTTAACTAGCATTGCAAAAAAAACCTACCGAAATTGACATCCTGCACAATAAGTAGTACATTCTAAAAATGTTCAGTGTTTATTTTTAAAGTAAAATAAGTTGTCAAGTGCACGTTGCAACTGAGAGTCGTCGTTGGTGAATTTTAGAATGCTCATAGGCATTCTACAAACCCAACTCAGTTTTCTACATTGCGCTAGGGTTCCCCTTTTATTTGCTCTGCGAAAAGTAAGCCGTATAGCAAATGTCCAAGACCATGCGTGACAACCACGGAATAAGAGATGCCATTCGTTTTACCCGCGTCAGTTATTTTGGTTATACAATAGTAAAGTTAACTTACATTCACCGTCGCGAACGAACTGCTTAGTGAAAGTGGTTCCATCTTACACCAGACTCAAGAACCGAATACACAAAGGCCGGAGTTTTTTCTTGTTTTGAAATATTATATTACGCAGGTTCATCTGTTTTGTTGAAATTTATGGAATTTTCTTCATCCTGGGCTCCCGGGAATTACTATGCCGATATTGTTGTTGTTATCACTCGGCCTTTGCCAGTTCACTGATTAGGAACGCATGACCGAGACGAACAACAGAGAGAACAACAATACCTGCTACGTGCATTCCATATTATCATAGAAATGTAAACCCCAGTGTTGTGGGTTTCATTTATGTTCACATTTCTGCCACAAACAACCGTTGTTAACGTTGTTGAGTGTTTGAAGACAAACATTTATACATTTTTTTCTCTTCATTTCTTATTGTTAGCGATTGCTGTGCGCTTTCACTCGATCGCTGTTGCTCTCGGAGGCCGTCAGGGACATCGTATTCGTGTGTGTTTTTCTTAAGACTATGAGAATCCACCGAACGAATGTTCGTCGGAATTCGTTGATGCAGAATAACATGATGATCGCATCGAGGATCGGAAACAACGAACAGCATCCGGCCGAGATCTGACCGGCCACGAAGGAGTAGACCGGACTGGAGAAACCGAAGACGGGCATCACAACCGACGCCACCACGGGGATGTAGGCGGTGAGGATCGGAAGAACCGTCTGGAATTACAGTACTCACAGAAAATATAACAAACAACACAAGCAAAGTGCTCTGAACACCATATGCACAATCTTTGTTTAAACTTGCTAGAAGACTTTAGTTCAGAATACGGCGTATATGAGTGAATGTTGTTTAGTTGCGGCGTAGTGGCAGGAGGTTTCCAGTGTTACGTATAGCACCCGGGTTCGATCCCCGGCAACGTAACCACCCAGACTCCCTGACCCTCGCACGAATAGAACATTACTTTGCGGTTGCGGCATATTTCGGCAAAAATGTGTTTATGTTCATACTGATTGAGCAAATATACATGCATTCTATGTTTTTTTGTTGCAAATCTTCGACACTAACAATAAGAAGAAGACAAAATATTCTAGTTCAATTTTACAGATTTGTGTTTCACGGAAGGAAATCTTATTTACAGTATGCCATGAGCTTCAGAAATTATTTGAAAATGGTGCATGAGAGTCTCCCACACACAAAAATAAGAATATTGGTGACGACATCTCCTATTAGACTCACGAAAATGCAAAATAAACAGTTCTGTAAATAAACTGTCTAACAACAATTCAAATAAATGTCTTCGGCAATAGTGAACAGGAATACTTGAGTACCACTGTGTACGTTTAACAACAATGGGTGTTGTTACTGTAATGGTATGCTTGCTAACATATCGGACATATTAGTGAGCCCTATACAAGACATAAACCCCAAATTTGGGAAAAAAAATTCCTTATATTAAAAACTCAAAGGCAAAAAGACAAAGGACAGTTAACACCATTTGCTTTAAACTTATTGTTAGACAGGCGATCCATCTTTTCTAATTAGAAGTAGCATCTTTTCTACTGTCAAAGCTACGGCTTTTTCATAGTTATCAAGTCATTTATGATATCAAGTAAAGCTTACTTGATAGCATAGCGTCTTGAATAGCTGAATCTGCAGCTGCTTCGACTTGATGCTGCTTCTCGAGTCGCGAAGGAACTTCCAGATGCCAAGAGTACAAAAGGCGATAACGAAGAAACACGACGACATGATCACTCCGATGATAAATGTGCCGAGCAGTGGCATCCATTGGGCGCCTTTCCAGGGTCCGTCGGACTAAAATATAATATTATCGACTATTATCGATACTGACAGTGTACATGTAAGCAGGAGTGCGTGCACACCTAGTAAGAGGGATTGTGGTAATGTAAGGCATAGCACGTGACATTACCGTCTGCATGTACTGCCATCATACTTCAGTCTCTGTTTCCTCTTTTTGAGCCCCCAACCAAAAAACATCAGGCGGATTATTATTGCGTAGCTTTATACCCAAATCTACGTTGCCTACAATACGCATAATCTTCACATGGTGCAGCCCGTGTTAGTTTTCGTTGATGCTTACAATAAGCGTTTGTAAAAATAAAACAGCAAAGCTCACCCAGTAAACAGCCACCATGAAGTCCGTGTCGTAGCTGATACCGTACTGACGGACGTACGGATAGGCGTAGTTGTGGGTGAAATCGGTGAAGGGGTACAAGGGACAACACGCGATCACCCATAGACCGTCGATAGACAATGTGAGCAGGATGATGCAGACAACTGTTACTGGTTTTGTTAGATACTCGATCGATTGAGGCCTAGAATGATTTTGGATTAGAATCCTATTCTGATTGCTTAGAGTAAGGAAGATGGTAAAGTGTTATAGTAGAATCCTGTTCACTGAAGCAACATATAATAGATTTGCGAAAATTGAATAGTTTTGCGTTATTGGCATTTTATTGTTAGGACCAGACGTCCTCCGTCCACGAGAAGTAAAGTGCCTAATTGTAAGACTTATCATGTTATTTCTATTTCGCTGTGTGGAGTATGGTGCCCCATATTGCTTCCAGGGCGTTTTCTGGTTTTTTTTTTACTACACGTGGTCAATTTTCAATATTTCTTGACAGGTGTGCTAATTGTAAGAATTGCTCGGTTTCGCCATGTTCTTGATAGCCCCTCTTCTTTAAAGTAACAGGCCCCAATGTTCACTAAATGTACTGTAGTATCACATTGCTGGAACGACCAATGTAATTATTGTTTGCTTTATGGACGTTCGGTGCGATATGTGGGGGTTGTGGTGAACTTTGACAACTTCGCTTCGGTGTAGGATGGTGTTTTTTTTACCCTAACAATATGAACTGCAGTGACATTTCGTGTTATTCCATGTTCTTTCTTCGTTTTTGCGATCATGCGCTGCAAATTCTTCTTTCCACCAAAAAGCAGAAACACCTACTTGTAATTCTCTTTTGAAATCTTATTGTTAGCTAATATTGAAAATCGTGCATGAAAAGCACATAATAGGCGATGAGAACAATGCAACAGATTCTTTCATAGTATCACTATGTTCTTGGTAAGAACATAGAGGCACAGCACACGGTAAAACAGAAATAAGGAGGAATAGTTCAAGCTCACTTGCAAACAAGTTAAAATGTAATAAAAGAAGGAACAGTTAGGTAAGTAAATATAGAAGTAAGAAAAGTGCTACTGGCTAGTTTAATGTTCGGACATACCTCTTGAGTGCAGCGTATCGATAGACAAAATGATATGTGAGTACGGTAAATGTCTGGACGTGCGCTGCACAGAACCAGCCCATCGCGGCGCGGCCCTGCACAAATCCTCGACCAAAGATCACAAATGCTTGTAGATAACCCGTCGGAAACTAAAGGAATACTTCTCAGACTTCAAAACCTGCTTTTGGAAAACCTTCTTAGCATCATGAAAGTAGGTGAAAGTGAAATGCAAGTGAAAGTAGCATGAAAGTACATGGCAGAATTATAGAAAACCGTCGAAAATGCTTTCCTCACAACGATAAAGAGAATATACAATGTTCAAGCCAGTGAAGTTTCTAAGGAATTCAAAACAATTTCGAAATGAGAAAGTAATGACAAAACTTACCGGATGCGTCAAAAAGTCGACCGTGCTGTAGTAGAGATTATTGAGAGCGAAACTCGTCAACAGATACACATACGAACCGATTTTCGAATGGTTTGAGTTCCACATAACGCAAAGCAAAAGTACGTTCATTATAATAGCGATTGCTGAAAACACGTTTTCACCATAATCTCAAAAATAGCAACAATAAAAACAGCAGCATTTCATTCTGTTCTTTAAGTGTTTTGCATGACTTTCATCTATCTTATTGTTAGGGATAGTACATTTACACGTTCCTGTTTTCGGGATATGTGATGGCCCATAAGTATAAGTAAGCTGTTGTTAGCAGTAACGTCCCACCCATGAACTATTAAGGTACCTAGCCCCTTTTTGATACCGAAGAAGCCGTGTGTTTAGAATCGTAAAAAGTAATGATGCTATCATAAAATGCGAGATATGCACATAATGCTTATTGTTAGTTCTATGAGATTACCCTGTTCCGTACAGTCATACGGTAGTCGTTTTCTTTAGTATTCTTTAGTATTCAGGTACACTCAAGAAGATCACAGTAAAAAGCGGGACAAGCCCATAAGCGCACAAGTCATAAGCGCACAAGCGCATATTTCTGTCAGTAAGCAACCAATTGACACAAATTCTGGTATTTGGTTCTAAATTGGGCATAACTTGAGATTCGCCCTGAAATACAGTTACTGTTTATTTAGTTTGAAGGTTCAAGTTATGATTTGTGCGCAAGTGGATTTTGTGCGCTTTTGGGATCGCCCCTAAAAAGCTTACCGAAATTGACATCCTGTATGGTGAGCAGCACATTCTGTAAGTCGATTCTAAATTAGCGATCAAGGAATTTATTGTAGCTTACATTTATCGTCGCGTACGTGTCGCTAAGCCTGAGTTCGTCCATCCGAAGAGAAGATGTCTATGCTGGGAATATACCGGACATTGAGAGAAGTGTAGCACACGTCTAATCCGTATTCAGGATCTAGCAAGGTTTACATGAAATCATGTGATGTCGGTGGTTATATGCGACTTTGTTTAAAATCAAACCGTTGTTACAACTTAGAAAGAAATTTTGGCATCTGCGCGACCGAATGAAAGGCGAGTATTGGAAAGGAAGTAACTGTTCGGAATCTATACTGCACGCGCTACATAAAAGTACGAGGACGGGCATTACAAGACGTAAAATATTAATAGACCTCAAATAAGCCTGAATAGTGTTTTAGTGTTTTAAAACATTAATTTATTCAGTGTTAATTATTTCGTAATCCTAATGAAAAAGTGAGGGTCATAAACCCTCAAGCACTCAAAAGTGTCTAAACACTCAAAATTAGATGCTCATTTTTTTTCTCTGAATATGCACGAACAATGTGCAGTTGCATAACCGTGAAAACAATTCCTGTAAAATTGGCTGCCGAAAGAAAAGGTTGATTGATTTACAGCGGCAGTTTGGTCCAGGCAAATACACTGTTCTGTTTCCTGTGAGCTTTCCAATGGCCTTTTACCCTGAATCACTGTAAAAGGTCACAGGAGAGCTCACAGGAAACAGAATAATTTACTACGGCGGCAGGCCTATTCCGTGAACGTGATAACAATGAGTTTGAAATGCGCTCAATCTGCTCTGTCGGGTACGTTGCAATAAATATCTCGCGATGACTGCTGAAGACGAAAGAAAACGTGCCCGTAACAGAATAACCACGATGTGATTAGGCAAAACGACTTGAGCATTGGAAACATTAAAGTCCACATAACACAAAACGTTGCTTCCGCCGGCCTACAGTACCTCTTCTACAGTACTCTCTCTTGTATTCCAAAAACGCTCAGGTATTTTTGTGGCAACAACACTAAGAAGTCATGATTGTGAAGCAATTTACTTTATTTATGTGTATAAAGAATAAAATTACATTGCCTGCTTTCTGGAAAGTGAGAACACTAAAAAATTTTACACATGATGGGCGTATTCGATTCTTTTTGTTTTATCATTCAAAAAGAATAAGTTACATAAATATTATTTAATATGTGTCAAACATCACACTTGCGGTGGGGGGTTTATTATACCAAATACGCTCTGAATGAATGTTATGATCCGTCCAATGTTCTTTGAATGAAGACTTGGCGTACTTTGTACTCGCATTTACAACTCCCGGAACATTTCGGGAATGTCGTTAATCCTCTTCGTTTTCACAATAAATCGTAAAACACACATATATCCCCGCCAACGCTACAAGTTGTCTGGTCAAAAAGGCAAAGGCAAAGTCTCCCGTATTCAAGGCATTCCGCCTTGTCGGTAGTCCTGAAAAGGCCAGGACGTTGTGGGCTATTAAGTCCGAAGGTGCCCAGTCATTCACACGGACCGATTGCTCTTCGTGATACTATCACTACCAATTGCCTATCTCAAAGGGATGACACTCTCTCTGTCTGGTCAACTTAGTGCCAATATATGGAGACGCTCTGAAATATTGGGCAACCCTAACAATAAGATCCGATTAATTGTAAGACTGAGAAGAGAATGAGCTGTTTTTCCTTTGTGTGTTCCTCTAGACAATATGCGTCTTCAATCTTGAAAGAAGAACATAAACATTTATTTGAATTTCCAAGATATTCACTTCAGCTCAGAGAAAAATAACCCTTAAATGAGCCTGAAAGTTGCTTGAGGATTTATAACCCTCATTTTCTCCCCTGTTATAGATGCTGACTACAAACGACATTCAGTTCAAAAATGAGGGTTTATAACACTGCAACAGTAAACAGTGAATAAAACCCTCAAATTTGAGGGTTATTTTTCTGTGAGAGGACCTTCGTCCTTCCGCTATGACTGTCAGAAGTACTGATCGGAAAGGGCTCCGTACGAGTTTTCCTCAACACATATACCGTAATCCAACCAATCAATACTCTTCTGAACTCATTGATACAAAGTAACATCACAATGGCATCAATAAGCGGGAAGAATGAAGAGAATAGAGCGGATAGCTGGCCGGCTATGAATGAATAGATGGAACTCTCCAGGCCAAATATCGGCATGAAGACGGTGGTAATGACGGGGAAATAAGAGGTGACGATGGGGAGAACGGTCTGAATGACAGCGTGATTGTATGCAGTAGCATGTTATGCAACTCACTTTAATTGGCAGGTAATTGGAGTTTGTGTAGCTTGGCATGAAAACACTAGCTAATAATAAGACAGCGAATTGAGTTAGTCTGGGTTCAACTCCCACCCGTCGTAACTGATTTGTCTGGATCAGATATTAACCTTTTTCTAATTGCAGCAATCACAAATCTGCCTTTTCTATCATCATTGTAAGCCCAAAGTTGATAAGCAAATCAGTAGGCAGCACGTGTGCCAACTCATTTCACATCTTATTGTTAGTTATATTTTTCAACACGTCCCACATTATATGATTATTTGATACTGGAATGTTTTTTTCAAGTTGTATTCATTGCTCATACTAGAAATGGATCTCTAATGGTCATTAGGCAGAAGGCTCACATCATTATCTTCATGTTCATCTTTTGTTCATTCAACTTATGAAAAGGATAGTGGCAATAGATATTATATTATAATACAATAGAGTTTAAAAAAGCAAAGTTCACCCGTATTAATCGAGGCCCGAAACCGCTATTTTATTTGAAAAAGATGTACTCATAGCGAGTGTATTACTGACCCGCCATTTTTGTGTTCAGGGGATACACACAAATACATCGGTAAGCTAACGGTTTCCGGCCCCTTTAAGGCAGTTCGCCTGCGGAACGTCTTTCAATTAAAAAATGAAGCACCTGATAGCATAGTGTCCTAAACAGCTGAATCTGCAGCTTCTTCGACTTGATGCTGCTGGCGGAATCGCGCAAAAATCGCCAGATGCCGAAAGTGCAGAAGACGATGACGCCGAAACACGCCAACATCGTCGCGATCTCAATCGCAGCACCAAGCAGCGGCTGCCATTGCGCGCCTTGAAAGGGGCCGTCGGTCTGAAGGAGTTCGTCGTTATAACAATAAGCACGATATCGGCACGAAAACGGTGGTATTTTTTCAATAGGGTTACGAAATACTTAGTACTGGAAAAATGAGTGTTTTAAACACTCGAGCACTATTCAGACTTCTTTGAAGCTTTTTTTTTCTCTGAGTACAGAAATTAGCATTAATCATCACGAATCTTTTTTCATACACAAAATCTTTCATATCCAGGTCAGGTAAATGAAGAGTGTCGAGTGCAGTTGCTACACGTGAATTCCCCCATTTTTCTATCCTCTCATTTTTTTGCAATAAATATTCTCTACATTAAAGAAGGAGTGAACGCACTTTTTTCTTACTATGCCCGAGTCTTATGTTTGCTGTGAAACAAGAATAAAGAGGG
>JACMIJ010000579.1:0-17549 GCA_014805365.1 Koerneria luziae
AAGATACTTGCCATATAGTGTTTTCTTAGAGCCCAACGTTCATATCTTTGAAAACAACAGTTTTATGCAACAGGGCTTGTACTCCTACGGTAATCCTCTTTTCGGCTAATGTGCCCATGTCTGTTTCACCTTTTTTCCTTTGAACATCTCTTTGTCTAACAACAAGTATACAAATAAGTTTCTAATTGTAAACCAGCGAGCTCTGAAACTTTATTATACCGTATGTACTATGTATGATCCCGTTCCTACAGTAACCCATTCCTACCGTAACCCACCATTCCTACCGTAACCCGTTTCCCGTTGCAGCCCACCTCCTCCACCATTCCGGACCTGTCGTGTGAGGTGCTGATGGAGCGTTTCTCGATGGTATCGCCGTGCGTGCCTCTGATCGAGAGCCTCCGACACGGGATGCTGCCGTCCTGGCCGCTGCTGCCCTACCAACTCTCCTCCCTGCTCGCCAATAACAGTACCTCAGGTACGGTGGTTATAGTGCCTCGGGTACGGTGGTTACAGTACCTCAGGTACGGTGGCTTTTTGTGGAAGTGTACCATCTATATACAAAACTGTCTGTTCATCTTTCATGTCGTTGTTTGACACTTGTTTTTACACATGTATCTCAAATAGCCTTTTAAGGTTATATGATAAGCACACACGTCATGCTGAAACAGTAAACCTTTTACAGGTCCCAAATTTGCATGTTTTTTTTCATAGAGAGCGAAGTAGTATTATCGTATGCAACATAGGTATACTGTATACACTGGTGGAAGCAATAGGCTCTGAATAAACTTACAGTAGTACCGAAACTAGATAAATTCGATGTTTTCTGTAGTACGACAAATTTTGTTGGATTTTCCTGCGTTTTTAATAGAATTGTGATACATTTCTCTATCAACTAACATTTTAGGCTATCATATTTAAGCTCTATTGCGCTTCAATGTTTGTAGATCAATGATAAGCTTCTTGAGCACAATTTCAAAGTAATGTATCTAGTTGCGATTCAAGAAGTCACTTTGACGTGGGGAACCACTTCTTAATTGATCCCGAGCTGTGTTGATGCTTCTTCGCTCTAATAACTACACTTTACACACGACGCATTACCGTGATTAGTGAGGATGTGTTATTTGATCACTTCCTTTATCGTTTATATATCGGCTAAGTTGTTGTTGTGTGTCGCAAAAGATAAGCGCCAAAGGAACGAAAACAAATCTCTCTCTCTCTTTCCCTCTCCTACGCATTGCTATGATACAGCACTAATTGTAAGAGCGAAAACTAACAATAAGGACGTTTTCATAGTTTCTAAGCATATTTTATGCTAATACTTATGTATTGTATACACATTAGAAGCTCGTAACCATCAGCATAATCAGTTGAATCAGGGACACGTTCTCCGAATCTTTCATGTTCACAAAGCCTTCTACTTCAACCGGTGTACCGTCGTACTTAATTCGCATACTAACAAAGACTTATCTTGCTATGACAAAGGATATGCAAATTTGAGACCCACGGAAGTCGAACAGTCTCAACCTGATATGATTCACGACTTTTTCCGCTTCTTCAGTGCCACCTCCTCCCTGTTCCGAAGCCTCGGATGCCGGCAGTCGCCAGAGTACGAAAAGCTGCGACACCGACAAAGACGACGACAAGGAAAGCGTCAGCACCGAACCAGCCGTGAGTACAGTCACAACGTGTATCTTGTGTGCCTTATGGAAAAGTTAAAGAAAGAGTAAAAGCACCTTTTTGAAACGGGGTTTCTAAAGTTCATTGTTTTGTACACAGTGTGGTTAACTTTTGTACGTTCTATTGTGATTAGAATGTAAATTAGGCTGTTTATGCCAGCTAGAAGTGCTAAAATATGGTGGCATTATTATCGACGATCAGCCTATGTTTTGAGACCAAAAAAGTGCCTTTGCCTGCTCTCTAATTAACGTAATAATGATACTGTATTTCACTAGTACCCTCCAGTCGAATGCAATGCCGACCGCGTGTGCTATTAACTAACCCGGCTCAAGCACAATCGTTACTGGTCAAACTTAAGGTTATAGGCACACGACTCATTCGAAAAAGACCTGACTTATTGTTAGAAAACCCCAGACAACAAGAACCAGCCAGCTATCGTATCGAGAAACTGACAATTCGTCATAGGCCATCCATTGACATATTCCGTTGACAGGGCGTTTTTTTTGCCAATTGTCACTGCTAAACAATAGAAAACGCTGACAAAAAGAGCAGCACCATTTGGTTTGTTAGAATCGTTGTATTGTTCGAATCCATTATCATGTGCTATTTTTTGCTGCTCGGAAACATTCAAGTTTTCCTTAAAAGAAGCTTTTAAGGCTGTTTGTTACGTAGCTTGTCGCAAAATGTTCCTTTGAAACATTTCTGAGCTTCATAATCATCGGGATGGGATTGGGGAAGAAGAAGAAGAAGACGATTCTGGTTATGACAGAGTTGACAACCCATCGATAATGAGGCTGATCGCTTTAGCTCGTTCGAACTAGAACAAGAACAATTTCCCGGAATGATGCGTTCTAGGAGGAGTTGCCTGCCTGTCCAGGGGGGGGGGCATTTAGCCACTAATCTCTGAGATGGCCGTGTTAGGGATTAAGCCAGAGCGACAGAAAAATGTGGGACACACATAACAAACTTATCATAAGGATAAGCGCGTAAACAGCGCGCGACTTAGCGCGCCACGTCACGTGTTTTTGTTGCGCGTTTTTTCTTCTCTCACAGTTTTTTCTTCTTCTACATATCATGAGCATACTATGGGCAGAGTATCGCAGCATGCTGCTTACACCAGCCTACCGTACCTCATTTGCATAAAATCACCAAGCACTTGCTCATGAAAGCATAGAAACACGTAAATCTTATTGTTAGAATGGCAGAAGTTGTACGGACTCGGAGGAGGTAGGGAAACTTCCGACAGTCTCAAATTTGCGTACCCCCCCCCAATGACGAATGATATGACGTATGCAAAATAAGTTCTGTAGACCGACTGAAGCAACGAGCCGTGGTGGAACCTTCGTTTGCAAAAGCTTGCTTACGTTGAGTTACAACGAGCGCGTTCAAGCTTCAAGTTAGGTATTGTAATGTGCAAAAAAGGGGTCTAAAAGAGCAAGAGCTTATAAGGTTTCTATAGTTTCATATCAGCAAGGGATTGAAGGGGAAAAAGCATCACTAAAGGGCACGCGCGTAGTGTAGCAAAACTTCTAATGGCACACAGTAGCTCACACTAATCCGGCATGTTTGGGATTATTACGAGAAAAAAACCCCCGGGTGTTGAGGAAGGGCATTTCGATACGTATGCAGTTGAGCTGATTGGGTCATGGAAGCATAAGAGATCATCCCCCGAGGGGGGGGATATTGTGTATGTGTGTTTGTTGCCAAGCATAGGATTACACCGTGTTCCCGGGATTTGTTTGGATAAGCTTTAAGAAAAATGTGAAGCGTAAAAGTGCCTGGTGGTAGAATGAACTGCGTGCGCGCATGTAGTATGCGCATTTTTCTTAAAAAGTACAAAGAGCTTATAAGGCGGAAAGACGACAACATAACGGCGCTGTTATGTTGGCGGTTCGCACGTAATACAGCAGCTTGTCGGATAAAAATGATCTTCCCTCTACATCAACATTGAAGTAGATCAAAAGATTCCACCAAGTAGACAGAATTATTATGTCTTCACAGTGTACACACCTATATAGATAGCAAATTTTTGTGAGTATGGTGGGGACCGAACTTTGGTCTCCCGTACGAGAGACAAAAGCGCTAAGACGTCTTACCGTAACCTTTGCAGATCGAGTCACCAACGAAGACGTCAAATTCGAAAAAGCGTGTCACGTGTGAAATATGCAAGAAAAGTTATTGCGACAAGGTGAGTAGAAACAACGTGTGCGATGTCAGAAGCTTTTAGCCGTTCGCTTACGTAACATTGAATATTTTTCCACTGCACTTTCATCTCCATAGAAAATAGCCCTCGGTTTCGAGGGTTTTATTTTACTGTTTAGCACCTGTTATCTGCTATAAACCCTCATTTTTGAACTGAATGCAGCTTATTTGTCAATATTTTCTATTTAGCACGGAGAGTAATGAGGGTTGCAAAAAGCCTAAGGTATCTTTCAGACTCATGTGAGGGTCTTCTCTCTGAGCCAACTGATATGTTGCTTTTAGGGTGCTCTAAAGATTCACACCTCCGCGGTTCACCTAAAAGAGATGCAAATGTGTACGGTGCCTGGCTGCACGAAAGAATTTACGAGTAGGAGAAGCAGGTTTGTTGTTACTCACTGAATGTAAATATACTTTACTTTCCTCAAGCTTTGCTTACAAAATTTACATCAGATACAATAGCTGCGAGATATTCGGGGATTTGTGAGATATCTGTTATATCTGTTACTTATTGTTAGAGTAAAGGCCGGAGAAACCACCATGTTACTTATAAATATAATATGTTGTATAAATATGTCCACGCTTTCCAAATAAGGAAGTGGTTACTATTTCTTACAATTAGAGCTATTTCTAGTTAAACTCCCAGTGTCTATTGGTATTGTCTGGGTGATGTTTGTATGTTCCAGCCAGTTCTTACTGGAAGAGCAGCATTTTTATGGGAGATAAAAATGATCTACCATAAGTACTACTGTGTAAATGGTTACTGTGACTACTTTGCTTGTTATCACTCCATTCACTTTTTGCGCGTAGTAGCATCTTCCGTATTGTTAATGTTACGTTATTTTCTGTGAATGGCGAGAAGTGTTTAACTTTTCTCATTTTTATTTATGGCGGCACTTCACGTGATAAACATTATACAATTCCAGACGTTAGAGAGGTTATCCAGAACAGACGGCGCTTATTGTTAGGGACTTGAAAACAACAAGTCTGCGTAGCGAGTCGAAAAAAGATCTCTCTGTACACACAGAATACACAATCAAATTTTGAGTGTTTGAAACACTATTTTGTGCTGGAATGTTTCGCAACACTCATTTTCTCAATAACATTGACTTCTAAGCTCGGTAACTGAAAGAAATGAACGTTTTACACCCCTCCTACACTTTTGAGGGCTATTTTAGGCTTATTTTGTCTGAGCAAGACGTGATGTTGGGTACAGATTTTAATCTTCCCATTGTTGATATAATATCTTGCCAGAGTGCTTCGCAATAAACTACTTTACAATATTTTACAACAAAAAAAGAAAACCAACTATCAACATTGTCCCTTCTGAAGATGACTCATTACAGGAATCGTCATTCGAAGAACAAAAACATGAAGCTGCACATGGCCGACCCGGGAAGAGAGAGCAAGTCACAGGTAACGGTTGCTTGCTAGCATAACGAGGTTTTTAGGTTTTTTAGGTTTAGGTTTAAGGTTTTTGTCTGTCTGTCAGTGATCGGCAGATTATCTCACTTCGCAGCTACCCCACCATATGTTGTGATCTTTATAAAACCTAGCGCTCCTGATCTTACAATTAGAACTCAGAATGCTCTTTCTCGTTTTGGCAAGCAATGTTCAAGTTCAAATGTATTCATATCTACGAAAGAAAAGCCTGGTTCTCGCTTCTTGAAATTCAGCGTGTATGTCAAAAACACTAACTACTTGTTCGGAACAAGTTGTAAACTGTTCGTTTTCAGGAGAGGTCCGATCCGTTCTCCGTCCAGTTGCCTACCGTAACCCCCTCCTCACCACTGGATACGGTAAGTATTATACTATTATGCAATACGCTTTTGTATTATGTTACTTACAATTGCCATTAATGCGAGCGCAAAGTTGTATGATTTAATAGTAACACACTGTAGTAGTTATTGTATGTGGGCTTCCGGTTTCCAGACTAAAGCGTCAGTCTCATCAAGCCTGGAAACACTAACCCCATATAAGAAACGGGAATGGCGTAAAAAAGGAAGAAAACTGGTTACTGTATACAAATAACTAGTTACTGAATATATAAAAAACTGGTTACTGCTTTACTTTCAGGGTCGTAAACGACGAGCTTCGCCCATCGAGGAGATCGGATTCGAACCCGCGATCAAAGAATCTCCCCTCGATCTCACTAATCATACGTATGTTCTCCTTGATTTTTGGTCACCAAGAAACTTTTAAAAGTTTTTTTTCGAAAAATTTACTAGTTCCTAGTCGAGTTCTCTGACATTCCGGACCGAATAGTGTTCAAAATAACTCAAAATCAGTTCCGGATCAAGGAAAACCGATCTCTGTTAAAGAAGGAGTAAACTCACTTTTTAAAGTACCATGTCCCCGTTAACCATAGCTTGCCCTGAGTGTGGCTCACACTTCTGTATCTTGTTTAGTGATATAAATGTCAATTGGGTGTTTTATGAGGCTTAAAAGCAAAAAATCGTCAAAAAACAGCATGTAACTATGTTATTTATTCGTGTTTCACAACAAACATAAGACTCGGGCATAGTAAGAAAAAAAATGCGTTCACTCCTTCTTTAAACGTATTACTATAATAGTTTCTGGATGTTACATTGTTCGCAGCGTTTTATGATGTCTTTGGATAGCTTTTATAGGACCTGCGAAACAGTTATCTTGCTGTGGCAAAAATTTGTGTGTATTATTATATAACAGATTCGTAACATCTGTGAGCAGGGCAAGTCTAACATATGTATAAGAAAACGGCGAACAATTCACGGTTTCATCCCCAATGCAATTCGGTACAGAGTTACATTCAATATGTCAACACGTTTCCAGCCTTACTTAGCAGATAGTAATGGACATCCCGGCTATCACATCACTAGCAAATCAGCAAATGGAGTGTACAAACACACATACACACAACCGTGTCATATACACTTGAAAAGGTCGTGTAAAAAGCGTGAAAAGTGACGAATTTTTATCATTTTTTCCATTTCCCTTTTATATTTTGCAAAATTCGAGGTCTCGAGGTGATGTAATCCTGTTTCAGGGAACGGAAGCTATCGGGGAACCCGGCCGGCATGCAACTGCTCATCCTACAACGGCTGATGCAGGTCAGTTCACATCATTCAACATTAGGGACGATCCTATAAGCGCACAAAAATCACTTGCGCACAAACCATAACTTTTACCTTAAACTAAACAGTAACTGTATTTCTGCATCAATTTCAAGTTATGCTCAATCTATTATAAGACCCAAGTTCACTCCCTCTCCCACAATGAGTAAACTTCCATAGATGCGAAGACTATGGGAGTCAAATAACCATGTTCTAGGCGGTTTACATAAACAATATGGCTAATAAGATTACCGTAATTTCTAATACTTATCTTTGTGCTTGCCATCTCTCCTCATGAGAGCATTGTGCACTTTCTACGTGTTCTCACTTGAGTGCCCAGCACCACCAATGTTTCCACTAGGATAAACAATCATCTTTTTGTTGCACTTACAACCTTCTTACAACATACACTTTTAACTTACTACTAACAATAGTAAAGTTCACGATTCCTGGAAAGATTTTGTAGCACGGGCAGTGTCATGTAATATATGAAGTACAGTGGGGTTTCTACTACAATGCGTGTTTCATCTGGATGTGATGTATTATACCTATCTTGTCACATGTAATGCAAAAAAATAAGATGTAGAATGGAATTGAATAGACGGAAACGTGGGAAAGCGTAAGAACGTCACCTACCGTATGACTGCGGTTAGAGAGATCTTGTGATCTTTGTACTATTCATGCAAAGCAGCACACAGTAAGAGGATCGCAACCTAACAATAAGCACGTCATGCTAACAATGAGCAACTTCCTCTCAAACTTGCATATTCCTTTGTTATTGTCACAAAAACTTTTGTAATTGTACGCAAATAAGGTACTGTAAGCCGGTGGAAGCAACATACTGTGAAAAAATGCCAAACATAACGTTTGCTAAAAATGAAAGCAAAACCAACGAACTTCCCGTTTTCTTGAGGCGCGTATCTTATTGTTAGGCTCTAATTTGTCCTGGGAACGTTCCCGCGATGAGTGCATGGGAACTCGACCACAAAGCAGCTGATTAGCCAAACATTTGAAATTATAATTTGTAAACAATCCCCCCGTTATAGAACTATTGCACTCTATTCTTATACAGTCATTTCAGAACCCAACGCTGAATCCACTACTGTTCAACGCTCTTCCACCATCCTAAGATCGCAGCCAGTTCGTGCAATTCCGGTGTACCATCACCCGAGTGAACAATCACAAACCTCGCCATTCTCACCAAATGCCATATACTATATTCTTACCGTAGTGTTTTCTCTCACTAGGGGACTTTCCGCCACCATAACACCGGGACACCATCACACTCTTTTCCACAGTAATAATTTTCCCGACTATCACCATATGTGCTATTACGCTTGTGCAGTATTCTATTTATGTTACCTGTATTTGCTAATTGTAAATTTCTAAAATCTTTCTTAGTATTAGCTTGAATGATATCAATGTCAGCAGCTATTGACTAACAATAATTAGGCACAAATTCTGTCATACTGTTTCATCCTTAATTGTGCTCTTTCTTTGCTTTTATTATGTACAATACAATGTGTTTTGTGAATGTGTTAAACGTGTTTGCTGGTCCCGACACGATTTCTTACAGTATACTCGCATCGGAATTTTTATGCTCCGAAAACACGAACAGCGAAGTTATGTCACAATCATCATCCCTAGTGGTTTTTGAGGCAGGTAGAAAGCAGTACAGTAGATGAGACGACCGACGCAAGAGTAGAGGACCTCCGAGGATTCTCGATTTCCGTCTTCCTTTAAGTGTACATTACGTGTGTGTGTGTGTGTGTTTAAGTCTACATTTTTTAGTGTTCATTAGCGCAAATGGTCACTGGACAGCTCACTGGAAACAGAGGGTCTAACTTCCAAGGCAGCCGACAAGGGTGAATGTACCAGCAATACAACGGTCCTGTTTATTTAGGCTATAATTCAATAAGTGGGATGCAACACTATTTGTAAGTAAGACTAACTTGTAAAATCGTAAAACCCAACGAACCTCAGTACCAATAATTAGCGTTAATCATTGCTGATTGTACTTTCATAGGTAATAATACTCTACAAAGTTAATAAGCACGTTTAGAAAAAAAACGTGAATCACAAAGCCCTCGTTAGCCTTACATCAGTCACTTTTATACACTTTACTCGTACGATGCGGTGAGTTTCGCATTCTAGGTGTTCATACTTTCCGTCTTTCATTGTTAGAACTCATTATCAGAAAAATAACCCCCGAATTTTAGGGGTATATTCACTGCTTAGTGCTGCAGTGTTATAAACCCTCATTTTTTGAACTGAATGTTATAGTCAGCATTTGAATTTTATAGTCAGCATTTTTAACAGGGAGAAAATTAGGGATATAAACTCTTATGCACTTTTTCAAGCTTATTTGAGATTTATTTTTCTCTGAGCATATACATAATTGGCGAAAACAACTTACGTGGTTGTCCTAAAGCCCTTAGTTTGCCCGTTCTCTAACAATACTAACAATAAGTCTCACTCTTTGAACTTACACATTTAGTACTCATTCGAAATCTACAAACAACAGTCATAAATCCAGCGATGATGTCAGATCGCTGTGTGATAATGTAAGTTCCACACTTTATAATATTGTTGGCAAAGTGCCAAATACTTCAACATGATGTGTTCATTGTATGGTATCATACAATAAGCTGGCCATACTAGAGTTGTATACCACGTGCATGCTCTTTGAGTCCATGAAAACATCTTCTTGCTATACAGCTCATCAAACGTCAAGTGCCGTTGTAATAAGTGTATAATTCTAGAAATTGCTGCAAGTTAGAATCATATTACATGCAACCTAACGTGCTCCTGTGTTCCACTATGCTGTACCTTACTGCTGTTGCAGCAAGTGATAAAACTGCTTCTTATAATGGTTTTGCAAAAGTTGTTACTTTTAGCTCATCCCTACTTTCTCCATTTGACAAATCACATTATGCAGAGAAACTTTCGCCGATCTCAAATTTGCATATTCGTTTGTTCTTGTAGATAAGGAACTTAGTTATTATTATTGTTTATCCCTAACAACGTTAACAGAACAACATGAGGCGTATAAACAACGTGGTGTCGTCCGTCAGAAGTTTCTGTAAATGAATGTAAACCGCATGCATATAAGGTACCGTAGACAGGCGGAAGCAATCTACTGTAAAGTATCATTGCCTTGACGCTCTCTGGTTAACTGTAAGAGAAAGTTCTTCCTTTTTCATACAGCTAACAGGCAGACAATTTTTGTTACAGTTGTCGGGTGTTATGCGAACGATGAGCGATTACGGTACAACCGGATCTTCCTCGGGGTACTTCGGGGACAATCCCATAAGCGCACAAAATCACTTGCGCATAAACTGTAACTTGTTACGTAAGCTAACTAGTAACCGTGTTTTGTTATAACACGACTCTCAAGTTATCCTCAATTTAGGACCGAAAACCTAAATGTATGTTGTTTTTGTTATTTACTGACAGGAACATAAGGTTGTGCGCTTATGATTTGCGCGCTTTGTGGTCGTCCCTTCGATTATTTCCAATCTATCTATCACACGTTGTCTATGCTACGTATTGAATTAGTTTGCCAATTAATATTCACAGTTCAAGAAATCCTTACAATTAGTACGCATAAAGTTACAGTAGAATCGCGTTATGTAGTTACACAAGCAGTAATACAGTTAACATATGTATGCAGCAGTAGTAAGACAGGTTGGCAGCCGCGGTAGTAAAGTGCTCTGTTTCCTGTGAGCTTTCCTGTACCGTGGCTGGCTAAGCCGAAGCTATTGTTTGCTTTTTTTGGATGAGCTTACTTTCAGCCAAGCGTCGTTTTGTTTTAGTACAGTCAGCCGATCGACCGATGAGTCCGCTGAGGATGCTCAGCCATTCTGTAGCAAATTCGGCATGAAGAAGTAAGCTGACGTCATCTTACAAGCTCATGAGCTCGTTCTTGTAGAACCTACGAGGAGCCGGCGAATCTCCCGATGGCCTTGCGCATTCTCGGTTCACGAACCGGCAGAGGAATCGTCACCTTCGATGCCAAACAAACCGTTCAGGAGGTGAACACTGAAGCTATTCCTTGATCGCGAGCTTAAAATTTGCATATATTGTATTTGAATATTTATTGCTCTTTAAATTTGTTTGTCTTGTAAAGCGAATAAGTAAACATTAGAACTGCGAACATATAAAACGCTGTTGTATCATAAAAATGTGGGGTTGCGAACGCTCGACAGTTTGTAAGACAACACATTGGTGTTTCAAACCGTTTTAAATGCATTGGTTTTCAGCGTATGCCGTTACATCAAATTTGATGAATATGATTGTATGCATGTGAGGCAGAACATCGCTTATTGTTAGTGGAAAAATGCTTACGTATCTTTCAGCTTAAAGAAGGAGTGAACGCATTTTTTTTCTTACTATGCCCGAGTCTTATGTTTGCTGTGAAACATGAATAAATAGGGCATAGCTGCATGCATTTTTTTGACTAATTTCTGTCTTTCAAGCCTCATAAAACACTTAATTGGCGTTTACAACACTAAAGAAGCTACAGAAGTGTCAACCACACTCAGGGAAAGCTATGGTTAACGGGGACATAGGACTTTAAAAAGTGAGTTTACACCTTCTTTAAAAAATGACAAAACCTTTCATTCTGCGAAAAATGCCGCTTGACAATAATTATCAGAAATTCTGGTGCCGCACGATATAAGAACCGCCTGGATAAGGAAGATACAATGCTCGCTAATTTGGTTATCATTTGTCCAAGGGTTCCTATTCAACCAGACGGCCCTTATATTGGGCGGCGCCTGAATTCGAGAATTCCGTTCAGTTCCAATCTTTGCAGATCGACATCCTTGGAGTGAATCGTTCGCACGAGAAGCACTCGGAACGCGGATGCAGCAATCCATGGCGGAGGTTCGCGGGCATCTCGGATTCCCTCTTTGTGGTTATCAAGCATAATATGATATTCAATTCAATGCAATTCAATTCATTTATCAGTATCACTGCGCTGGTCTTCTTGGCACGTGCTGATCATGTATGGCTGCCCAGTCCTCATCCGATTTGTTCCACCAGTTTTGTCCAAACCATCGACTAATACAAAAGGATAATATGATGTTATGGAACTATTGCATGAGCATTGTTCTAGGGTTCCTATTCAGGCGGATCTCATATTATGCGGTCCAGGTTCTAATGCTATCCAGGAAGTCATTTTCAGGTACGGTGCGCTGAAGAAGATTCACTCGATCGGCGGATATGCACCGAAGAACTACCAGGAGACGAAGAACAAGACGTTCCTCTACGTGAAGGTGTCGTTTATTGCGTTTATGAGATCGCGACCCTCTTTTTTTTCAATCCGACCAAGATCACTGAGCAACAGACAGTGACACTGACAAGGGGACACTAATTATACAAGATGCACTAACTGTACTATGAACTAAGAGTCCAGGCTTATAAACTTTACGTCATGCAAAGTAATTATCGATCATTTTCATCTACTGAAGTTTAGGCCGGCACAAAACTGCCACCGTTACCAGCCGGACTCGAGGTGACGCTGAACAAGGATAAGATGCAGCCGTCCGTCATTTGTATGTTTCATGCTCAGTTCATTAGTTTTCTGTGCCGCGGTCCCCAGTAATACTGATGGACAGCAAACATTATTCATTGGTATGCCCACAAAATTTCCAGAAAAACTTCTTATTGTTACGAAAAACAAACGTTCATTGTTTTGCATGAATCCTAACTGCTTGAAGTGGATTCATTCTCACAAGTGATTTGTCTGAACGAGCGAAAAATTTGACCAAATTAGCCAGAAATACATGGTCCTACTTCCACTGACAATGAAGGGGCGGTGGGTGTGGCCACTGGCCCTGACTGGTCAGTATGCCACCCGACAAGGGGGGAGGAGATAGGCTGATCAATCAGGGTGGGAAGCCACGCCCCGTCCCCTCAATGGAATTGAACTCCCAGAGGCAGTTGAACAAGCGGATCCTGACAGTGACAGTTCAGCTCAAATGCGCATCAACAAGGGCAAGGGAGAGGAGGAGGCGGTTCGGATTGCCAAGGAGATCCAGCAGCTCGTCGAAGGCAGTGGCGGGCCAAGGACACAACCCAAGTCGTGAGTTCACGATATTTACAAGTAATACATAATACACAATATAAATCGCAAAGTTGCGCTGCTCCCAACATATAGCGGAGAAGCTGTAGTATCATTGATCATACGATTTTCAGGTTCATGGAGATGCTCCGACTGCAGTCGACGAAACTCGTTCCCTCAAAGCGAACTTGACGCTTGCGATAAAACACGTGCATTTCGGTTGTATTGTCGTACAATAGCACATTATTTTATACCTTACAACACTCCACTTCACGTTAGATCGCAGATCCATATTATGAATGCCCTAATAGGCTTGCAAGAAACATAGGTACGACGAACAAAAGTTTTGAAGCCTTGTGCACTAACAATAAGTATACATGCGGACCGTTGAGCCCAAGTCACATCTCACTGACAATAAGGCAGTTGTTATTTGACGCTTCCTGTGAAGATTGCGCAAAGATTCGACAACTATTTGTGCGTACTAACAACTCGGATGCAATTGAACATTGTAAAACTGAACGCTGAAAGAACACATGTACTCAAAGAAAAATAGACCTCATATTTTGAGTGAATCCCCACCAATTTACCACTGCACTAGGAATTTACGATCTCACTCCAGCAACAGACAATCTCCTTCATTCTGTTCCGCACATTGTGGAACATGTATCATTTGTTTCTCCAGTTTGTACAAATAATGCTTATTGTTTCCCGATGTCATTTAATTTACTGTACGCTATTTGGATATTTTTTCACAATTTGTTGAGTACATACAAAGAGCGCCGGAGTTGTTTTCTATGGGAAAGGCAATCACAGGTCCCTACGCGACTGTTGACAACGGTCAGAGGCACTTGGGTTACGGTCTTTCAACGTAAAATATCAAACGCCCGTGTTTTGTTGCACATTTGCATAAAGTTGTTGCAAGTTTGCATAGAGTTGGCAAAACGCCAAACAAACGTTCTCACGCTGTCTGCCTCTATCTTCGGCGGCCCCAACAAGCTGTGTTTTCTTTCCATTTCCATTGTTTTATTTGTTATTTACTTTTTGTGCGCATGCAGTATAAAACATTATTATTGTTTTAAAAGTACACATGTGGACTATACAATTATGAAGATAATATAATACCGGCCCGAAACCGGCCGGATACCGCCGAGAAAAGCCAGCAATAGTCCACCTAATTTCCGATAAAAGCCGGCGACAGTCCAATTGGTAGCCAGACATTGCAAACGGGTACGGTCGTATTTGGACTGGACTGTTTAAGCCGAAACCAATTGGACTGTAGGTAGAAAACGGTTGGACTGTTCAGCACCGAGGTGTAACAACGGTATCCCATGCCTTAACAAAGAAATATGCAAAATTGAGACCGGAAGCTCCGATGTTGCAACATGATGTGCGAAATGCAACTGTTTTGGCTTACACAAGTACAAAGTACAAAACTGATCAGCATGCAGGCCTGTAATAATATTAAAAAGTGTAGTGGTGCAGGTGGAGAATATGGTGGTGTAGGTGCAGAATACACCGGTGCGGAGTGCAGGTGCGGGTGCAGAGTGCAAATTACTAACAGCCGTTTTCGGGGGTAAGTCCAGGTGCGTGTGTTGCTTGCTCTATTATTTTCATTTTTCTTTATTCATTTTACTTTGTTGGCTCAGTATTTTATAGCGTTTTTGTAGTATGAACTGGCGCCATGATCCTCGAGTTAAAAAGTTGCTGGAGAAGGCGACGCTTGAAAGTCTATTGAAATTCTACTTTCAACGTGTCTATAAAAAAGATGAGATCCAAGAGATGGAGAGCGCACTGAAAAATGCTCTGGACAAGTATGATAAGAAAGACATGTTATTTAAGGTTGGTTTATCCCCTATAATATATCTGTCTTAGTAACCTTTTTATGTAACATTTGTGCATTTCAAGGCGGATAAAGCTACAGCACGGCAACATGACCAGTCTAGTAGGATTTTCCACGTATGCACTCGCACACAACGTCCTACGCAGCCAAATTAGGCACGAATTTAAATAAGAATAAGCATCACAAGCTTGAAATCGTTTTCAATCGGATCCGCACACTATTTTGCAGACAATACAGTGCATTTTTCTTTTTCATAGTAAAGTAGCTTTGAAAAAAAAAACAAATCAGAAGGGTTTCTCGACGGGGATTCCAGATGTCCCAGGAACACGTTGGGGAAAATTAAGGGCGGTGGATCCCACCCGGGCCCGATACCTTCGTGGTTATATCACTACCAATGGAGGCGGAAAGCACGTCATGGTCATAAAGCAATAGACTTCATCAGGATTAAACAGTGAAAATAAATAACAGGATACAATCTACTAAATCAAACAAATATTTTACAGAATGGGGTACGGCAGGCGTAACAGGTGACCAGCATCACCCGTAGGATGACCACGACACGTTTTCTGAAACACCCGACTAATTCAGCTCTCGTACCTTTTTATAAGAAGAAGGGTGAGATGCCGGGGAACATAATTCCAGGGGGCAGCGGACGAGGAGAAGCGTATTCCCTCAAACAGATCAGTTTATTAAGGCCATGAGATAATACGCACGCAAAAAGGACGCAAATAAACCAAACATAAATAAAGTGCCGAGATAAGAACAACTTACACTTCATTTTCCACTAGATCCTGAAGGGCCAAAAATTCGGGACCAAAGGGGAGAGCAGTATTAGGTGTTGCTCAAAAGCATAACATCAACCAAAATTTTTTAAAAATTGTCTACAAACCAATATTTTCCTTTCTATGGGTCAAAATGGGTTGTTCCACTTCCAGGCCTTTTTTCTAATGAACCAAGGGACCATCAATTCTCACATGACAGGGAGACCAAATAATTTTCATGTTATAGCATGCTTGACAGTAGTAAGCAAATACTTTATTGTAACGTTAAAGTTGTATAAACTCAACATGAGCCAGTTTAAAAAAAATCTTTTTGGGAGATGTAAATAGTGAATACAGTCTTATTGTTAGGCGTGATTTGCAACATGCCACTTTATGGCGTCAACGCCAGGCGCCAGCGCCAGAGATATGGCCACCATGTCCCTGCAGTCGTAGCTGTAAACTTGAGATTTTCATTTTTTTTAATGAGACGTCATTTCACGTTATTTTCAAGCCTAAAATACCGTTAACTGAAGCCTCATTTCGGAGCGTCAATCCCTCACCTGAGATAGAAATCGTACAAATTGCACAAGACCATTATTTAAAAAATTGAGGCTGTTTGGGCATCCATTTTTTCGACCCTAATTGAATTTTTGTGACCAAAAATGGTCTGATTTAGAATTTTTCTTTTTTAGGATCATTATTAGACTATGTAAAAGGTTTTTTTATTTTAAAAATTACATGCTTAGTAAAAAATACAAAACAAAACGCATATTCGAGTGACAAAAATGCGATTTTTTTCAAAGATGGGCTTAATGTAATTTCTTGAAAACCAATGTGTGTAGTACAGAAAAAACGTGCTCTTGCACACTATATATTAATCGGGATTGTGCGGCCCTTCATAAGTACCAAAAAATTGACTTTAATGTTTGCGGACCTACCAAAAAGCCAATTTTGAATTTATCAAAAAAATTCTGGAATTTCCACAAAAGCAGGCGATTCTGGTATAGAAACATTTTAGTTTCTGGAAAAGTCAATAAAACGGGCGCTCTCAACAATGAGGCACACTTTTGGACCAACAAAAACATATTTGGTACCATATCTTTTTGGGGGTTAAAGCTAGGTAAAATTTGATATTTGCAATGAACTCAGGAGGTCCAACTTATCCTAGGAGCATGTTTTCAGCATCCCGGCACAATTTCGGAAACTACGTTCAAGTAATTTCAATGTATCAAGTAGTGACTCGTAAATAGTTTGGTGCGAAATTCTGTATACCGTGACTTTTAACAATTACACAACTGACACATCAGTAGAGACTAAAAAATATTACCTATGCAGGCAGTGAAATAACGAGGGGGTAGTAGGCGATCCCCCCGCGATTCATTGTCGGCAGGAGCCAAAATTAAGGGAAAAAGCAAGTTTTGTTGGAGGGGGGGGGGGGTAGAAGCCGACCCCCCCGCCGCAAATTTTGGTGCATTCAGAAACCCAATTTTTGGGATACGACACTATTTATCCACTGGACGTGTCCAATTTCAGTTGGTGCTGACAGAAAATAGCATCCCGAAGACCTCAGTTCAGTTGTCAAAAACAACAAATGCTTGTTGGCCACTATTCGATGTTAGTTGTTTCGTACATTCGGGCAACTTCTCACGTATCTCTATCGCATTTGTTGATGCGCCTTCACTAAAACAACATCAATTTGGTGACAACAGGAGGCATACCACTTGACATTGTAATCGAATGCACATTCTTGTGACGTTTCATCCACCGTGTATCGAATGTGAACGAGCAGTTTCATTGAACAGCAAACAGGCATAAGACCGATGCTTCTAATAGTGCAGCATGGTTAAGGAAGGATTGCAACATTTGAGCACTATTACTACGGTGTGACATGTTTGTAATACCGAAAATGCAAT
>JACMIJ010000580.1:0-17532 GCA_014805365.1 Koerneria luziae
GTTAGCCTAAGTGTGAGATGTCCCGGACAGAGTAACTGGTGTCGGTGACAGAAATAAGCGTGTCACCGTCCTTCACAAGAAACAGTAACACATTTTTAGTTATCGGAACAATTTCCTCAATTGTTGTTGGAACAACTCCACAAGTTATCGATTACAGCTTCGTCCTGTTCATTATAATGCGAGTCATCTTGGTACGTCAATTATGCTTACAACTTTGTTATGTAAGCAGTGCGTACTCGTTTCTTGCTGGGCGACTATTAGGATACTTGACTCCATTCTGAACAAACAACATACTATCGTTATGTATTCTATTATAGTTTTCGCACCTAATAGCAGCTTCACAAATCTATGAGAGTTTCGAAACTTTGAATATCTAAACAAATTTGTGCTATGCGGAAAAAAGCCATAGCAATAAGATTTGCACAGCCACATAAATGCCCTTAACTATAACTAATTTGTTGTGTTAGTATATTGCTAGTTCTCATTTGTGTCTGCACTCTCTCCAGGGTATGTCGATCTCGAATCTGTTCCCCGTGGCGGGCCTCATCGTGAGTGAATGGGCTCCTCTGGACGAGCGTGGGCTCTTCGTGGCTATCTTGTTCGGGCACATCGAGATTGCGCCCATGTTCACCATGCCCGCGAGTGGGCTCATCGCGACGCACAGTTAGTTTATAGTTTATAGTTTGTAGTTTATAGTTTATCGCAGTATTGAGTACAATAAACTCACTTACTATTTCTTTATTTCTTTATCAAACCCATATGATTGTGATGATAATGTATAGTAATGATAGATTCGTGCTTGGGAGTCGAGAGGCTGGGAAAAACGGGGAAGGGGGAGTGTGGCAAGAAGACGGGAGTATGTAAGAAGCGATGTTGCTATGAATGACCGAATGAGAGAAGATCATCACTAACAGCCTTTTTGAAGTTATTGACAGATATTTATTGGCATAAGTGACTCAGTTTAAGTACTTTTCTGCTTGCAAGTTCATTTAACGCTAGCCGGAAACCGTGAATCCTCTTATTGCCAAAACTTCACGTTTACATAAATGCGTCAACTTGATGATCAGCCAGACAGAGTAAACGGTCCGTGTGAATGACTGAGCACCTTCGGACTTAAATTGCCCCACAACGTGGCCATCTCAGGACTCCCCGCAGGCGAAATTCCTTGAATACGGGAGACTTTGCCTTTTTGCCTTTCAATGATCAGCTGTAGTAGAGTCACCGTATCACAATAAGCCTGACAAGAGTGTTCCAGCGGCCCGGCTGATTTGGTTACCGCCCCGCAGGCTATAAGGCCTTGAATCGGGAGGACTTTACTTTACTTTTCTTACTGTTCCAGCTGGCTGGCCGTGGGTGTTCTACGTGCACGCTGCTGTTTGTGCGCTCGCCACTCTTTTATGGTTCATTTTCTACAGGTTCGCTGGTTTGGACAGGATTCATTGCACATCAGCTTCATTTGCATATTTAAGCCAATATGTAGATATTCAAAAGAACAAAAGTGACTTAGGGCGCAGAGTTTCATGAGCGATGTACCTTGTTTGCAT
Organism: Koerneria luziae; assembly: GCA_014805365.1. NCBI lineage: Eukaryota > Metazoa > Nematoda > Chromadorea > Rhabditida > Neodiplogasteridae > Koerneria > Koerneria luziae. The sequence goes on from JACMIJ010000580.1 coordinate 1,545, forward strand.
ACAAACCCGGGTCCCGGGGAGGGGCAAGTCGGTCAGGATTCAGAGACCGAAACCGATCTGTCTCAACTTTACATTAACACGTGGCACTTTTCCTTAATTTGTTACCTTATTCACCTATTGTATGCCTAACGAAGCATTCTTTTAATATTATATTTCACATAAAGAAATTTTACAAGTGAACAAAGGAATATGCAAATTTTGAGCCAATGATCTATTGGCAGCTTTCCTGTGATAAATAGGCGTTTCCGGACAAGCAAAAAAATATATTCAATACACTGTGGTTGATAAGCTTTCACAATTGAAGGGATCAACCCCGAGCGCATCCACTGGTTGGCGATCAGGAGCTTACCAAGATCAGAGATGGCAAGGGAAAACCGCAGGACATCGGCAAGGTAATCCTGGATGTCAAATCCCCAACGTGTTAAACAAAGATTCCTGTTATGTATGTATGTACACACTGCACGTTTTCTTACAATCATGGAGTTTACTTTTCTGCTAATTAGTTTTAATGTTGTCTTTGGAAAATATCGAGAAAATGTTGAAAAAAAAATCGAGAAAATGTTGGCAGAGGCTATCCAACTGAAATAGGTTAATCTCACATTACTAACAATAAGTATTTAACACGTTATCTGACCTCCTAGCAAGTTTGTTATTACTAATGTGTTTCATTATTACTAAACAAGCACATTTATCTTCACCTTTACAGTACGTCTTGAATGTTAGTACAAGATCTCAAGTTCAAATATCAGGTCCCGGTCTCGAAGATCATTTGCGATGCTTCCATCTGGGGCATCTGGGCAGCCGCGGTTGGCAACTTCTTCACCATTCAATTCGCCATTACGTTCATCCCAATGTAAGTTGCTTTAACATTTCATTTTCTTATTCTTGTTGTGAGTTATTAACGCAATGTGTTCCATGGTATGCTAACAGTTATCATCATACTTTATTATCTTTAAGGGGGGCCGGAAAGCGTGAATTCTCGGAGGCCAAAACCACCATTCCCTTATACCTTATTTGCCCCGCTCACAGAAATTGCACCCACAACTTCTGTGTTCTCTTATACACACAATTATGCTAACACAAAACAACCTTTTTTGCACTTCCTTTATGTAACACCGCGTACTATATTACTTACAAGCGTCGAATTTGAATCGTAGAGCTTTGTGCTGGTAGATGTGAAGCGGAATACGATTCGTTTGACGAGTCGAATCGCATATACCCGATAACTCTTGATCATGATCAATGTAATGAGATTGTGTGCTGTGGAATGCAGGGCGAGCAGTTCGGCAGAGATGTTTAGAAATGCTGAAAAGCACGGTTCAGTAGCTTTTCTGTATCATTGTCAAAATGTCGAAGTTTTTGAATTCATGTGTGAACCATCTCTGTATACCAAAAATAGAGCAATATGAAGAGAGCAAAGCGCATTACTTGTTGGACTAATCGGCATCTGCTACGTTCTTTCCAAGTTCCAAGCACCATTTGCAGCATTTGGCAGGAATGTATAAAGATAGAACGAAGTTGAAGATAATTGTCTCTTGACGTAAATGTTAGGATATTTGCAACTTACTGCTATCTGCACTGCCAAAGGCGACTTGTCCAGCGACACCGCATAGGGGAACAGTGACAAACAGAAACGGTAGTGAAACCTGACAATAATTGAATAAGGCGTGGGAAATTCTTAGGGAGTTAGTCTTTCTTCACTGTTATAGTTCAACAAGGATCATTGCCAGCATGTGTTTACTCTTGCAAGATTATAATACATTGACAATTAGTATGTCTCCACTCCTAACGAAACGCATGTGAAGTATCACAATCTGCTGTTAACAATGGTAGTGTGACAAGGAGCAGACTCGGCGAAAAGTTACAATTTTTGAATGCTAATTAGATTAGCTTTGGTCTCAGCGCGATTTACATTTATGGCAAAGATAATTGCATGCATGCTTCCATTGTTTGAGCAGCATCGCAAAGTCGTCTGACCTATGTCATTAGCATTATTTGAGTCAGCAGAGATTTAAGCATTGAAAAGTACGACTTGGGCGGCGGAAGCTATGTCGGTTTGAGCAACCAAATATAACAAAAAGTATTCATGGTGTACAATGCTCGATTTTCTGCTCTATGTCAGTCAAAACATATTGTGGTATGTGTTTCTTGCCTAACAATATATTCTACAATTTTTTTTGAATCTTGTTGCATATTGTAAGCATACTGGACTGTTTTAAGGCTGGCCGGGAACATTTTGGGAGCCAAATATACGCAGTTCTGCTTTTGCTGAATAACAGTTTTTCAACACTTTATGTACTATTGGCTTACCTCTGACTCCGTTCCATACATATATCCGACTGTCACTACATGATCAAATCTTATTTTTAGGTTTTTCCCAAGTACAAAAATTTGCCAAAGCATAATATTCAAATTCATCGCAAACCAATGTCATTTCACAAGCTTGTGAATCTGTACAGCATGATGAAAAACTTAAACACGCTTACAAAATTGAATGTATAGCGACAGTCGGATATTTGTATGGAACGGAGTCAGATATTCCGGTAATAACGACCCTAACCTGAGTTACCAGCGTAAGTGTCAGCTGTCGATGATAGTTCCGTGTGCTCGTGCTCATCACATGCAGTTGCTGTCCAAGCGAAACAAACGTATGCGAGACGAGCGCAAAGGAAATGGCGATAGTCGCCAGTACCACAACGGATATGTAGATGAGCCAGACGAGCAGAGTGGTGTTCCATGGGTAGCACACCAGACGCCGCATCGCTTCGCTCATACGGCCCATGGGTACCTCCTGTAGAAAAGATACCACAGATTAGCTCACAGTGCCTAACAATAAGATAAGTAATAAGCATACTAACAATGTTATTGCACATTCCAATCTTATTATTATGATTCTTCCCCGTTACACAAATTTGCTAGTGAATTCAAATTGGAGTTTTACAAATTTGTGATGCTAACAATAAAATGTGAAATTGAAAGAACTGTGTGCCATGAGAAAGAACCATAACAATAAGATTTGAATTCATTACCGGTAGTCGGACATTTTATGCAAAACTGATCCAACAGTACCAGTCTAGTATAATAACTTCCAATTATATGTAAACATTAATATCTACTTAACATCGTATACGCCATGTATATGTACGTTTTTTTAAAATGTAAATTTTATAAGTGCTTGCTAACCCCTTGAATGTATCGTTTCATTGCATCCTCCGACATGACATTCGTCGACATAATGGGCAGTGGATAGACGGCCACCAGAATGGTCATGGCACTTCCGATTCGAGCTGTACGTGTGGTGATCTTGTATCGGGAACCGGGTAATTGCACCGCCTGGTGTCGGTATAAGAAGCACGCGACGATTGCCGGCACGTTCATGAGCATCAAGAACGCAGTGATTTGCTAAAAAAAAGAATAATTAATAGAGAAATATTTAAAATACCCCGAAAAGTGCTTGAATGCATAACATTCAAAATAATGTTCTTGTTTAAAGGACTAATACTAAGAGATTGCTTACAGCAGCATTTGTGTTGCAACATAGAACAAAAACGCAAGTATCATGTATCACTCAAGACCTAAACCCCACACTCAACAGTCTTGTTGACTTTGTGTTTTCGAATATACTTATCAGTATTTTGCTGCAGTATGAGTTACAGTATTCCAAAATAATTGCTTTTTGAATTCCTGCAGAAAGTGATGAATGAATATCTCGAAAACCATGTGGTTTTGCAAACTCAAACTTTGGTAACGTAATAAACATACCTATCTATACCGAACCAATGCTTTAGCTACGAGTTTTAAAACTCGTGGGAGTCGTCCTTTAAAGGGGGCCGGAAACCGTGAATCCTTGGAGGCAAAATGCACCATTTCCTTATATAGTTGCCCCCCTCACAGAAGTTGCGGGTCTCTTATACACGCAGTTCTGCTAACACAAAACAACGGTTTCGGGCCTCCTTTAAATATAAGCTGATGCGCTTTCGAGAATAACTCACAAACTGTATGACGGCATCCGTAAAGTTAAAGACCCGGTAGAGCAGACCGGTGCAGTAGATGCACAAGAGATCGCCGAAGTGAAGTGGAACGAACAGTACACCCAGATATATGTCAGATGTAAGAGTGCATATCTAAAAGTATTTGATAACTTGTTGCTCAACATTGTGGTTTAGCTGACAACTAGATGTATGCATCTACATATGTACATACATACGTACACGGATATCTTGGTGATTATGAGGTTATATGCTCCACACAACACATCACTACCAAATTCATTCGGAAGGTCGTTATCGTTTGTCACTTTACCTTCATGTTTTGCAATACAAAATTTCATTTTGCTTAGCAGTCTGCCAGAAACGCAAAGGCTGCGGGTTAATATTGTCTGTCACAAACACTTCAAACTAAACGGTCTACTTTTTGCGTCCGTCCAAGCTTACCACCATAATGAGTATGTATTTGGAGTACTCGAGTGTCGCTCTTGGAGTGTGGAATAGAATGGCGTAGATGGTGAGTGCGTGAATGGGAAGAGAGAGAACGGCTATGATAACGTGCACTGCGAAGAGGATCGTCTCGGCCTCGGATGTCATCATATACATGTTGGTTGACGACATTACCCGAGGGTATCAAGACTTAAAAAGTATTAAATACATACAAAAAACAAGGTTAGGTTGCCATTCAATCACAGCTGTTAGCTGTGCGAAAATGATTTAATTATGGATAGAAGAAACTAGATCAACTATTAGTGTTATTGTTAGTCTGTTGGGAAAGAACAAGTTCGGTTTTTTAAGCTTTCGACTTTAAGACGTTTAGCGAATCCATTCATGTCAAAGTATTCCTTAGCTTCTACACATATCAAACACATCGTGCTGATGCCGAGGATCTACAGTACCTCATTTACACACAAAAACAAAGACTTCACTTATAAGAACAAAGAAACATGGAAGTTTATAACCAGCGGGAAGTGCTATCACGTCAACATGATGTGCTAATTGTAAGTAAAACCGCAAATTTTGGCACAGTGCCAAGAGAAGCAATAGGCGACGGCAAGTTCGATGTTCACCTAAGGTAAGTTGGAGATTGCCCAAAGGTACCAATTATCGACGACAGCGAGACATGCTCATAGCAAATGTCAGCTGTGATTATGGCCGCGGGCTGAATTCAGCAAAAAGAGAAATTCTTTGAACCCAAGGCAAGCAAATACATGTAAATGTTCCTGAAGTCGATCCTTACTAACGTCTTACAATTAGTGTATGAAGGGAGCGGAAACCCGGAGTTAGCTGAGGAATTTGATCATGTGTATTCCCTAAAAACCAAAGTGACCGCTCGGTTACACAGTAATGTAACATAGGTTGTGGAATATCTTGAACCTCAACTTGCAATCTATTTTTAATCCTCATATATGAACTTTCAGTTATTTGTCGTATGTGCTGGGATTCTCGGCCTCCTCAGCTGGAATCATCGCCGTTGCTCCATTGCTGCTTCAACTTATTGTGAAGTTATTCACCGGGTACATTTCCGATGAGGTCTCGTCGTTTGAAGAGGTTTGTTGTCTTATAGGAGGCCAGAAACCGTGAATCCTCGGAGGCAGATAGCACCATTTCCTTATATAGTTGTGCCCCCCGCCCCCCTCACAGAAGTTGCGGGACTCTTATACACGCAGTTCTACTATTAATACAACACAACGGTTTCTGGCCTCATTTATGTTCATTGTAAGACATCTCGAGATCACATGACTATCATTTCACAGTACACAAACATACAAAGATAAGTGAAAATAACTAAAAAAGGGTTTTTTCACACTGACAAAAACTCAAACAATGATTTCCTTGTGAGGCAGCAATTCATTGTTTTCGTCCACTCAGGCAATGAAGATTCTTACTATTAGATAAGCTTCGCTAATTATAATTGTCTTTGTATTTGTTATATCTTTTGCTGATTACACTGTGATTCGCAAATCGACTTTAAGGTTTCGAAGCTGCGATTTTTCAATACCGTGGCCATGGTAGGCGCGGCCTCGTTCTTCCTCATCGCTTCTCTGGTACACGTCCACAACAACATCATCAACGTCGCTCTTGTTGGTTGGTACTAATGCTTGTGTTATCATTTACAGTATGACTCAATTAATCGCATCTTGTGGTGCAACTGATTATGTCGACAAAACATATCATACAATTTCCAATCATGCAGTGTTGTGCTGATTAAAATAACTGTTTGGTGAAGCTGCAAACCACCGTTTTCCACAGTGGTGCAATCGCATTTCATCGAAATCCCACCACAGTGTACGTCGTAATAAAAAATGAAAAAAAAAACATTCTCCAAGGTCGGTCAGAGAATCTTCAATTGGGAAAAGGTAGTTTATCGCGGTTTCACCGAACGCTTAATTTGGGGGGGGGTAATACCATTTGTTCAATGATATCACGTCTTTGTATTATAAAATAAGCAATAGATTTCAATCCACAAGAAGCAGTCCAAAAGATCTTTGTGTTCATTTCAGTGCTCCCGCTTGGTCTGCTCGGCTTCCACGTCGGCGGTTACCCAAAGTGCGCCATTATCGTTGCACGACAGTATGCAGCGAATGTGATGTCGATTGTGCAGGTGAGAATTAATGTAGAAAAAAAAACGAAAGTTAAAAGTGTTACATAGTGTTAAATTGAACGTAAAAAGTAATAATAATAATAGGGCTACTTCATGCCTTTCGAAATGTACTATTGACATATCGGACTCCGTTCTGTACGAATGTTCGGCTGTCGCTGTATGATCAACTTTGGTCCAAATCTTACACAGTGTATATTCAATTTTGTATGCGCATTCAAGTATTATATAATATTTTCTCAGCAAACGTAGTTCACAAGATTGCAAAACGGATTGGTTTGCAAATAATTTGAATATTTTGGCAAATTTGGGTACTTGGAAAGAAGCCTAGCAATAAGAATTGGCCATACAGTGACAGTAGGATAATTGTGTCAGGTATGCCAATAGAACGTAGTGCAAATCATCATTGCTTGTCTGCTATGACAGCATAATACGCAAATTCTAACACCTCATTTGCCCCTTTTGCAGATGGTTGGTCTCTCCTCGTACCTGATCGGATCGTTCGTCGTTCCCGCTCTGACTCCATCGAATTCGTTCGACGAATGGCGTCTGGTGTTCACGTTGTACGCGCTTCTGCTGGTTGTCTCGAATGCGATCTTCGTGTTGGCGGCGAAAGGCGAGGCGGCCGATTGGGCCGGCGGCGAGATGCATCACTCCATCCACGCCTTCCATGTTCCGTTCAAGCCGAACAAGAATATCCGGTTCTTCTGATCATTCATTCATTTATTCATTTATACGACACATGACGTATGTATGTGTGTGATAATAATGGCGAAAAATGGAATGGAGATAGAGAGAAGTGGGAGGAAACTAACTTAAAGGAGCTCCGAAACTGTGAGCTGAGAGCTACAGTTGGGGACGCAGCGTTTATGTATCGCCACAATGATCCCTGCAAAATTATCTCTTTATGATCAGATTTCACTAATTGTAAGATTACGAAACAGTCCTTGTCTTCCGTTTTTTGTTCCTTTTTATTTTTTACAGTACCTCATTTGCATACGAGAGCAAAGGTTCCACTTTTCTTACAATTAGCAAAGGAATATGCAAATGTGAGTCCAGCGTAAGTTCCACTGCCTTATCCTGATGCAGATGCATCAATTCTGTTGATGCCTTGAAAATTGCAAACTACCGTAGAATAGATGACTTATTTGAAAATATTTGAATTCCCCCCTAACTATGAGATGTAACTGAACCGTTGGTCAGGAAAATCGAGGGTTATAGACAAGGGACGCAACTCTTATAGCTAATATTTCCAGTTTTAGCATATATTCGTGTTATTCATCACAGTAGTTTCACGCTAGATGTGCGATTGTGGAACAGTACTTGTCTTCCACCGGTTTAGAGTACCTAATTTGCATACGATTGTTGGTGTCCACTCACTCCTAGTTGCAGTTGATTCTTTAGCCAAAGAATAGCTAGGCGTTACTTCTTCTTCTTATTGTTATATCCTTGAACTTATTATTTATTCATGTTATTGTTATTTCGGTAGTATCTTGTTATTAGTATTTTTTGTGTTGTTTCCTTTTAGTAGTTTTTACCGGATCTCATTATAGCATCAGTTTCTAGTTGTCATTACAAATCATCAGGACTTTCAACAAACAATTTCAATCTCTCTTATTGTTTTACATGTTGTTGCATATGTTATATGTATCATTAAATTATATTCATATATTGTTAGAAGTGCACTACTGAGTCTCAAAAAAGTTCATTTAACGGTATGAACAAAGTTGAGTATGGTATAAACATTAGAAAAAAAAACAACACGCACTTGGAATTTCTTTTTAACAGCTTTATCCCTATCGAAAATCAGGATGCTTTCTTGCACATTCGCAGAAACAATGAAGCTGCGGCAATGCACAAGATAAGATTATCAAAATGCATGATATCATTTTCCCGGCTTCATTTCTATTCAAGTGGTGTGCATCGGCGTGTGCAGTGTGAAACGAAGAAGAAATGCGCTATTACCAGTTATTGCTACCAGCCATAGCCAACATGGTTATTGATTTTGCATACAGTGGTAAGTTTTGTTTTGCTCGCGACTTGCTAAACGGAAACAAGAGCTCCAGTAACAAAAAAAAATGTGTGACAATGTCGCATTTTGGCCTAGCATGCCTGAAAACTGTCTCATTGTCAGCACTCTTTGGCGTAGCGGTGAGCAGGATTTTCCATTTCAGACAATGAATGAAGTCTTGAGTCGGGAGTACTTGACTTTCATGGCATAGCCAGTCTATAGGATCATTACCAGAACAGAAATTTCATTTCTTATTCTTTGTCAAGTCACGCAGAAAGACCACGTATTGGAGGGGATATGCAAAATCAATGAACTGTTGCCATTTTCCAGTCCAGGAGATACAAGATTGCGAGAGTTGCTTTACGGTGGGAAAAATTTGCGGTGAAGCTGGAATCCTTTTTCCAAACGATAAGTTGGAGGAATGCAATCCAGTGAACAAATACACGAAGCTGTTATGCAAAATGTCGTCGGAATCCATTCAATGGTTAGCTCCTATTATACAGCACAAAATTATTATTAGCTTATCTGACTCCGTTCTATACATACAAATATCCGACTACCGCTTTATGATGCAATCTTATTGTTAGGTTTCTTACCAATTACCCAAATTTGATAAAGGATCCAAATTTTTAGCAACCCTATGCCGTTTCACAGCCTTGTGAATCTGCTGTGAACAATGAACAGTTTGAATACACACACAAAATTGATAATGTAGCAACAGACGGATATTTGTATGGAACGGAGTCAAGTAATGGACAGGCTAAACCGTTGTCTTGCTGTGGCAGAAATGTGTATATAGCAAACCCACAACGTTGCGTGAGCAAGACAAGAATATAAGGAAATAGCTGTTTTAATTCATGCCCCCCTAGAGACAATTCAAAACCGTGAAGGATGTTTGAGGCTCATTTTTTGTTCTCTCTTATTCTGCGTGTGTGTTTGTTTCATCTCTTTTGTTTCCTGTGAGTTTTCCCATTACCTTTCAGAGTGAATCAGTATATAGGGTTACTAGAAAGCTCACAGGAAACAGAGGAGCATACTACTGCCGCTGACGTGAAAAATATCCAGGTCGTGCAACGCATTCTTGGCGATATATGACTGCCAATCCTGCCGCCGCAACGACATTCTGGCTATCGAATGCGTCAGTGAAGATGGCTTGACGTCGTTCGAGAGCATTCACAAAGGTTGCGTCGTGGAAAGGAACTCCACGGTGTCTTCGTCGACGACGAGTGCGGAACCATACGAGGATAGAGCGTTGGCAGCCGAAGATTTACCATCGGCAGTGGACATCGGTTCGAATACTCCATCAACGATGAAGACGACCACCGCGTCGGTTCCTCTTTCAATAGAAAGTAGCGCAATCAATGAGTCAACCAGGTCAAACAGGTCAACGGAGAACGAATCAGTCGTCCTGCCGATAGCCGGAAGACAGAACACAAGCGCGGATGCTTTGCTACCGGTAGTGGCAATCGATTCGGGTACATCATCTACGATGTCAACAACCACTGAATCAGCTTCGGCTGCTCCTTCAACAGAAAGTAACGCAGTCACTGAGTCAACAAGGTCAACGGAGGGCGAAATCGTCATTCCTGCAGCTGCGACAAAGAATACGATCACGGAGGCTGTACTACCAATAGCCATCATACATTCGGATACTGCATCTACAATGAAGACGACCACCGAATCAGCTTCCGGTGCTCCTTTAACAGAAAGTAACGCAGTCACTGAGTCAACCAGGCCAACGGAGAATGAAATCGTCATCCCGGTAGCTACAATGCAGAACGCTAGCACGGATGCTTTGCTACCAATAGTCATACTGGATGCGGATACATCATCAACGACTGAGACGACCATCCTACCGCAACAGGTACGGTAACATCTTACTAGCTGAAGAAGGATAGTTCTTATTCCCTGCAAACTTACTCGTGCAGTCGGATTACCTAACTTTGTTCTGTAACAAATAGACTATGTTCACTATAAAGTCATATCTTATTGTTATGGTTCTTGCCTATCACACAAATTTGCCAACGCATTCATCTTTTCCTATTATTCTACCGTTTCACAAGTTTGTGAACTTTTAAAAGCCTTTATGAACACAATACATATTGAATATGCATACAAGTATGAAGATATGGCGAGAATTGCACAAAACTGATTGTGAGTAAGGCATTTCAACGGTGATTATGTAGTATTATCGTTCATACATACATATACTCACGAGCAGCCAGCTTATGACTTGCACCTTGGCAACTTTTCAGGACTCGACGCTCCCTACACAAACCTTCTCCACATCAACTTCAGATGTTGCTTCGTCTGGCACCGAGCCAACCAGTACGGTACCGGCCTCCAACTCTACTCCGGCTCCGTCAGCGGTTTGGATTATTCCTTCAGCTTAAAAAACAGATATCAAAACTATCACACCTCAGATGTTGCTGAATAAGAAAGACATATTGCTTTCTTAAAGAAGGAGTGAAGGGACTTTTTCTGTCTTTGAAGCCTCATAAAACACCCAATTGCTATTTATATCACTAAACGAGCTGCAGAAGTGTCAACCACACTCAGGACAACTTATGGTTAACGGGGACATAGTACTTCAAAAAGTGAGTTTACACCTTCTTTAAGCGTGGTGAAGACACGGATCAGATTCGAAGAGAAGAGAGTACGACAGAAACGATAACAATTACTGCTCCGAGTACAAGCCGTACCACGACGACCGTCACTTCAGCTCTTCCGTCAACTTCCACACGTTCGACTCGAGGCATACTCCGTGATCATTTTCTTTCACTTTACCGTGTCCCGGGGTTGCGTTGTCTTACAGGTGGTGCCCCTCTTTGCGCAACCCTTATCTAAGAACATTGAGCATGACATCATAAAACGAGTGAAACACACCGCCTGCAATGCAACGCAACATTCCCTAACAATAAGCATAATTTTCAGGTATTATATTTAGCATAGTAAACTCCTTTGTTTCCAGTGTGCCTCACCACAAATCTTTTTCATTGAAAGGGGAAAGCTGATTGGAAACAGTGGGTTTACTAGCACCGGGCCAAAAACTGTGAACAACAAAAAACTTACGGAATTATAAAGAGATTGTTCTGCTAACAGTGAACATTATATCGACTATTATGCATTTCCAACAAGCTTTCGTACGCACTAAGAAAAACCAAGCAACCTTCTTGCACTCACTTGATGAAATCTTCGGTGGAACCGCGATCCACCGTTTTCCACGGTGGGTCAACCTAATTCCACCGAAATCTCACCAATCCCCATGGTGGAAGTCACTATAAAATTACCCACCATTCGCCAAGATGGAATCACCGTGGAGAAAAGCGGTTCATCCACCGAACATTTCCTTTTGTGAGCATGTCCTACTTTGCTTATTGTTAGGACTATTCTGTTTCGCCGTCTTTGAAAAAAAATGCTCAGTACTATTCGCATATCTGACTCCGTTCTGTACAAATATCCGACTGTTTCTATGTATTTAATTTTGTGAATGTAATCAAGTTTTTCTCAGTTCAAAGAAGTTTACAAGCTTGTGAAATGGCATAGATTTGCGAAGAGTTTGAACACTTTTGCAAATTTGGATAATTGGAACGAAACCTAACAATAAGATTTGATTGTTGTACAGTGGCCGTCTACAGTGGCCGTCGGGTTTGTACAGAACGGAGTGAAGAAGGTGTGTCCCAATAGCATCATTTTGTCAGGTGGCAGAAGAATCTCGAAGACGCCACAGTCTAATCGAGCTCATGCGACAACTCCAGTAAGGCGGAGAACTATCCATATCCATGACGAAGAAGCGTTCGATGAAGATGTCGACTACGCTGCCATTGATGATGCATCGTCGAGGAAGAAGGGAGGATTCTTCGGTATGAACAAACTGACGCTGGCGGTTGGCTTCGTCGTTGCCATCACCGTGATCGCCGTCGTCTGCGCCTCGGTCACCGTCTATCTGATCAGACGTCGACGATTGAAACCGCAACCATCTCCGCCCCCTCCTCCCGAACCGTCGCTCTCTGCCGGCACGGAATCCAGCACCGTGACAGCGCCAGCGCCCAGGCGCATTCCGACAGTGCGACGAAAGCCCGCGACAAGTGCGCCGCGAAGCATGGAAGAGTAACACGTTGCTCTAGCGGAGGTCGGTCACGCGAATGTTTCATTTCTTGTATAACGACACGGCTGGTTTTTTTTCCACAAATGTCTTGTTGATTTTGATAATTGACATGAGTTTTTCCAGGCACACTACACGAGTTCGATTGGCTGAATTACAAAGGAACAAACACTAATCTTACTGCACTTCACTGGAACATAAACATTGAAATGCATGTGTTGCTGCATTGCGTTGAACGACGAACGGTGTGTAGTATTAAGGATCATGGGACGATTCCATAAGCGCACAAAATGACTTGCGCACAAAAAAATAACTTTCATCGTAAGCTACATAGTTCCCGTTTTTAAGCCTGAGTATCTATCTAGTTATGCCCAATTTAGGAAAAATACCAGAATTTATGTGGATTGGTTGCTTACCGACAGCAATATGAGCTTGTGCGCTTACTATTAGCTTACCTGACTCCGTTCTGTACAAATATCCGACTGTCGATTTATAATGGTGTCTTATTGTTAGGTTTCTTTCCAATTACCTACATTTGCCAAAATATTCAAATTTTCACAAACCTATGTCATTTAACAAGCTTGTGAACCTGTACTGAATAGTGAAAAACTTAAATACGTTCACAAAATTGAATATATAATGACAGTCGGATATTTGTACAGAACGGAGTCAGATATTCCAATAGTATGATTCTTGCGCTTATGGGATTGTCGCACGATCATGTAGACCCTTGAAACGGACGTTGCACGTGCGGTGCACTAGAGGTGATCACGTGCGCTATCGTAGGTCGGGCGGTCCATTGAAGGAGCTGCGAGACTAGTATTTCTGTGTTACAGAAAGGTGTACATAAGAGACCCGCAACTTTCGTGAGGGAAGCAACCACATATATAAGGAAATAGCGGTTTTGCCTTCTACGATTCACGGTTGGTTTCCGGCCTCCGTTGAGAGAGTATCAAAAGAAGTCGAAACATTGTAATGCCAGTCCTTTTACATGTCCCTTTCAAAATGATTACACTTGTAGCGATTTGACTAATTACAATTAATGAAAAAAAAACACTGTTCTGTACTTGCTCTTATCGTCACTTTTGTTATTTCAATTTCCGGCCACTTGTTCGTTATTTGGAGGTTTGATGCTTATGAGATGGTTGGTTCTACTCATCTCTATCGCTTTGCCCACAGTCCGATCAGGTTTGCATTCTATCCATATGTAACTTGTCAATGTTAGGGCTAAAATGAAACCCAGGCTCGATCCTCATTGTCAGCAACGTCCCCAGAGAACTTTCCTATCGGGTCGGCAATTGGTAGTAACAGTTTCAAAAACTTGTTAATGTGGAAGTAATATTACAGTTCTCAAGCTAGGAGAGTGCGATATTTGCTTCAAAAGGATGTCGATGTGTCGAACATACGACCCTGGCAACAATTACCATCCGCTAGCCAGATGTACTTCAATCGAAAATAGTTCACCGATCTGCGCTATTGCATCTTCTCATTCCCTATGGTCAGTGACGCCCTTTGCAGTGCATTCATCAAGATACGTGACAAACACAAAGACACGCACAACTGCTCAAAGCGTTTCCACTAGAACGTTTCAGCTTAGCCATTTTCCACACGTGAAGTTTCACTAACACAGCGTTTCGTGCAGTAAGCTATGACAAAAAAAAAATGACCAGATAAGGTCACTTTCCTGGCAGTGGAATGCTCAGGCCTGTATCATATGTATCACGATGTATTGTTTGCGCTCATTGCAGGTGGTGTACGTCATTTCCCGAATATGAAATGTGCAAATATTGCATCAGTGACGACGAAGTCAGAGTTCAGTGCAAGCATCCGCTTCCCCTTAAGAGAGTGCATGAGCAGCAAAAGGCTTGCTCGAATCTCACCCGAACCCAGCATGACGCAATTGTGTTCAAGGATCAGACGAGCTCACGAGCTCCGACAGGCCCACCAGCTCAGACAAGCTCACGTGCTCAGACAAGTTCACGAGCTCAGATAAGCTCACGAGCCCAGACAGGCCTACAAGCTCGGACGAACTCACAAGCTCAGACAACCTCACGAGCTCCGACGATCTGGCGAGCTCAGACAAGCTCACGAGCTCAGACGAGCTCATCAGGCGAGATTAGACGAGCTTGGCCCTTTCAATCTCTAAGGCCCGTAGCTTTCTTTCCTTCGTTCGAGATTTCACCCACCACTACGACACAGGACACGATTACGATGTCATCAACAGACGCCGTCGAAACGGTCACATTCACCACGTCGGAGGTACGAAGTACTATAAAAAAAACTCCTGACTCTGTTTTTGCAAACATCCGGTAGTCGATGCACATTCAAATCTTATTGTCATGGTTCTCCTTTACACAAATTTTTCCTTCTTTTTAATCGCTGGTAGATGTACTAAGTTTTTAAAGCTAGAATGGCTAATACGAACTGCGAGAAACGCAAATACGTTTGAAAGGTTGAATAGATAGCGATTGTTCGTTATTTGTGAAGAACAGAATCAGATATTCCTATAGCAATTCCTGCACGAGGAATTTGAATCGTTACATTGTACCTACCTAATGCCTATTCACAGAAAAAGAACACCCAATTTTGAGGCTTTTATTCACTGCTGCTGTGTTATAAACCATCATTTTTTGAATGGAATGTAGTTTGTAATCAGCATCTTAAACAGGGAACAGAATGAGGTTTATAAACCCTGAAGCACTTTTCTGGCTTATTTTAGACTTATTTTTCCCTGAGCATTTCTGTGAAATGTATTTTCACAGACGCTTTCTTTCAGAGCACGCTAACAGCAACTTCAGTCGAAACAGCTTCAACAACTCTTTCCACAACATTACTGGATGTCATATCCACCACCTCAGAACCACCACTGACCAGTTCAGCTTCAGCCTCAGAAAGTATGAAGTCGTAACTCACTTATCATTGGCTTATCTGACTCCGTTCTGTACAAATATCCGACTGTCGCTGTATAGTCAAAGTTTTTAAAATCAAGTTTTTCACAGTTCTTGGTAGTGTCACAATTTTGTGAAACAGCTAAGGCTTGCGAAGAATTTCAATACTTTGGCAAACTTGTGTAATGGAAAGAAGTCTAACAACAAGATTCGATCATATAGTGAAAGTCGGATATTTGTACAGAACGGGATCAGGTATACCAATAGTACTAACAATGTGTAGCTGTACTTCCAAACATACTATCTTTTTCTTTATTAACTGTTATATCTTGCTGTACACCGTGTTCGCCACAAACAATAGTTTATGAGTGTACTAACAAACAACAATACGTGAGT
>JACMIJ010000581.1:0-17528 GCA_014805365.1 Koerneria luziae
GAAGCAGGCGGACATAAGCTCATTGCAGTTCACATGGCAAATAGACGAGAGTACTAATTGTCGACGAGGGGGGGGGTGTGCAAGGGGGTGTGGGAATCTGAATATTGAACGGACACAAGTAAGCTTCTGAGGTAGAGAAAAGAATTCGTTGCAAGGAAACGGAAGCAGATTGTGAAAACCAAGGAATCAGTAGATGCTTTAAAAATGCGAGTTTAGTTTTTGATCGAATCGTGTTGCAGTCAGGCAAACCTATTCGTTTTCCATTCAATGGGTCTGACTGAGAATAACACTGCGGAATCCTTCTTTTGGTGAACGTTGGACGCATCTTCAAAGTGCACTTTGTTCCGTATTCAGCGCCACTTTTGTAGACGAAGGAAAGCCCATTGGAAGAAATATTTAGAAATGCCGGGAATCTACCGGGAAAGCGGAATTTGACAGAAGAAGACACGTGTTGACAGAGGGGATTGCATTCGTCCGTCAATTGGCATCACGGCGAATTCTCGTTCCGGCGCCACTCTTCGTCATTAGTATAGAACACTTTGTCACCACATGGAAATACACAAAAGTTGTGTGAAACGGAAGCGTGATTCATGAGCAGCTTTGTGCAATTGCAACACGATTATTTCTATTCCTCAATGGTATGAGTTGACGTTTCAGTTGTATCATTGGCATTACTATCAATTGTTTTGGTCATATGAGAGGAGGAAGGGAAAGATGGCAGTGGATTCCATATCATCTGGCACTGTCAACACCTGTCACATTCAATCCGCCATGACATTTTATTCTTGCCGGTTCCTCTTTGTTGCTGATACGATTGTCAGAATAAGTGAATGTGAGCTGCCTGCGATTCGCACGAATCATCTCAATCCTGTTATTTGTAGCTGTCAGTGTATTTGTTAAAAACGGGCAGTGTATGTTACCACAAGTAATCGTCTTTTTTTGCATAGGAAACGGCCCCATAGGGTCTGAAAATAGCACCTTGTGGCCGAAAATAGCAATATTGCTGATAAGGACCTAATAATCTGCATGCCTAAGCACTCTAGGCGACATCATTAACGCGATATTACGGCTGTGATAACGCCTGGCTTAGCACATGGTGTTTGTGGCCCTCATATGAGCATTCGCAATGCTTAGCTACGTTTAGATATTAGGCGCTGCTTGTGAGGGCTCCCTTTGTGCTGGAAGATAACGCAGTGGCACAGATACTCTGCTTTCGTTGACCGGTGAACGGCAGTTGTGGCCGAGTTGTACTTCGAGATAAGACTGCCATTTGAAGAAGTGGCACACATGCCAGTGTCGCCCGGGAGATATCCCCAAGTGGCGGGGGGGCCCCCCCCCCCCCCTAAAAGGCATATCAAGGTGTGCTTCACACTTCCATGCACATCAATTCTCATCCAACACGGATCCGTGGAGAGCAGTCCATATATTCTCATTCTATTATATGTGTAATAAATGAGCTCATTTCGAGTGGACGACATTTAGCAGAACATGAACATGAACAACATTTAAATGCAACAGATATGTGCCTTTTCAATGAGCAGATATGTTTCAGGCTTGGGATATCAGCCATGGCTGAAGGAGAATCCGGATTCGACAGCCATCCAATTCAACACCAAAGATCCGGAATCATACAAACCATATGTGGATCAGCTGACGGAGTATCTGAAGAAGTACGAGAACACGAACAACACACGCGAATGTGGTCCCGGCGAGACAAATGCCGATTTGTTCCATGGAAAGATCGACAAGCCGTGCCGATTCAAATTGGACGCATTCGCCAAAGACTGCAACAAAGCCTCCGACTATGGCTATAAGATCGGCAAGCCGTGTGTCGTGTTGTCCCTGAATCGACTGATCGGATGGCAACCCGTCGACTATCCGTCCAACTCCGTCCCCGAACAGGTCCGCGACCGCTACAAGAATGGATCCATCGTCCTCCATTGTGATGGAACGGTACGTGCGTATTCTCTCTCTGCCAAATGGCACATTCATACGTTTATCTCATTTATCTCATGCTCTGTTGCCCTTTTTTGTTTCTTTGATAACTGGTAGTTGTATTTTGTTTCATCTAATGGGAGAGCGAAGTATAAATCCGTACGAGTACCGCTTTTCCAACTGGATTGGGTTCCGTCCTCCTATGCGACCAAAGATTTGTGTTCATGAATTGTCCTCAAATTTGCTATTCTTCTCCTAAATACTTTCCCTTGAAACTTTGATTTTCTTAAATTCTTAATAGTCTGTTTTGGATTGGAGTTTGGGAGAAGAGCACTTTCACTGCACGATATCTGTTATCCCTCATAATTACAGTAATCCCCCGTATCGTTGATCGGATATGTGATTGTTCTACTTTTACTAAGCCTAGGCAATTGCGAGTTTTGTAAAGGGACGAATCAGTTATTTTATAGTTGGCCTTTTTCAAACCAATAGAATCGCGAATGTTTATTAACTCATTAGTTAGCTTTCTGCACTTTTTTTACTAAATATTTTTTTACTGTAGCTATTTACATGTTTTTGCAGAACCTGCCCGATAAGGAGCATATCGGTAAGGTGCAATATCTGCCGAGTGAGGGAATCGATGGCAAGTACTATCCGTACAGCTTCATGGACAACTATCACCAACCCATCGTAAGTTCCATCTTCTCAGCAACTTTTCTTCTCATCTCTACTATGTCTCTCATGTGTTTATTTTTTCTTACCTAGCTACCCCTCCCCCATCCAATGTTAATGAGCTTCTTGTGTTATCATCCCGCCGCATCGTAAGGTATCTATGCTGAAAAGCACATTTGTTTCGCATAATGATTTCCCTATAGGACGCCATGTCATTCAGGGTTTTGATTGCCGTTTGATATCGTGGTATTAAAAGAAATAACACCATAAATTGGTTAACAAAGGGATGAACACATACGTTAGACAATTCCTTCGAGTCCCACTGTCCAGTAGTTATTTTATTTCTTCAGAACCCACATTTTCATACTTAGTTGCTTGCTGGACATCCATATTCGTTAACTCATATTTCTTTACTCTCCTCTCTAAATGTGATTTGAGCATTACAGGCAATGGTGAAATTCAATTCGATACCGAAGAACCAGATCGTGTTGGTTGAATGCCGTGCATTCGCATTGAACATCGAGCAGGATATCACTGCCCGTCTCGGATTGGTCCATTTCGAATTGTTCATCCGAGATCATAAGTAATCCAGACATCATCCCCGTTCTTCCATCCCACATTATCTCACAGACGATATATTACTTTAATTTGATACGTTTACATTGAAGAAGTAACAGTAGCAGTCATCTCATAGCCTAGGAATCAGGCCTAACTGTGACGTTTATCATATTTGAGTAATAGGTGTTTCTGTGTCCCAACATAGAGATCGTTTCGTGCCCGTTTTTCTCCTGTTTTGTAGTCTGGGCGCTAGTTATCCATCTAGGTCTATATCCGAGCTATCCTCCGGACATCTCCGCCAAGTCTGTTCTAGCTGGAGAATGGCCTGGGTATTGTTCTCCGACAATACTGCCCCCCTAGGCCTGTTCTAGTTAGAGTGGCCTAGGTGTCGGTCCTGGTTAAGGATGATCTGCCTAGATCGAGTCTAGTCAGATGCTAGTATGATCTAGCTAGACTGGTCTAGGTTCTCGTCCCATTATGCTACCTGGTCGTCTCTTTTTGATGGCATAGTTGTTATTCCCCGCTGCTCACTTCTCCCCTTTGCATTTTTTTGTGTGTCCTGTGTTTTTTCAACGGTGACGGCAAATCGAGTACATTCTATTTGGTTTTATGTTTGCTTTAATTTTCATTTGTTTCTAAGAAATATATCGAAAAAGAGAATATATTCGATTTGTGGGTGGCCGGTAGTGTTTATTTGTTTTGTCGCATCATTTTCATGTGTTTCTGAGGTCTCGTCCTCGTCGCGAGGTCGCCTCCCAGATGCGTGTACTTCTGTCTCCGGACAGAATCCTAGCCTGGCCTTGTGGCATGTGTCCCTCATCTCCCCTCTGTGTCCCTCATCTCCCCTCTGTATCCCTCACCTCCTCCTCCTCTCAGTCCCTCTCTCTTCCCAACCCAGCTTAACTCAGGTCCTTCATGAGTATCTTCAATCTTTTGCTGCGATATAGCTAGAGCCTCAACTGTAGACTTCCGAAGTGAGGGCTATCAATTGAGATCCGTTATTTGCGAGCCCCAATGCAATCCCTCTGCTGGTGAGCCCTCTTCCATCCCTCGGGCCCTGCTGGAGATCCCCTCTTCCATCCCTCGGGCCCTGCTGGAGAGCCCCTCTTCCATCCCTCGGGCCCTGCTGGAGAGCCCCTCTTCCAAGCTTAGAACTGTCTCAGCCCTCTCATTCCTTTCGTTTTTCCTCTCTTCATCCTCTGTGAGGGACGCGTTCCACTTCGTCCAATTCGGTTTGTTTTCCATTTTTGATAAGGTAATTTGTGTGTTTTTCTAGGATAATTGTTTATTGCTAGTATATTCCTATGGAGATTTCTCATGTATTGTTGTTCCCTATTATAGTCAGTTTTCTACTCCGGTTTTATCTTTTGCTCCGATTCCCTGTTCAACTTCACATTTATCATCTCTTTCTATTATTTGTCGAGATTTAATAAAGCGAATAGGAATAATAAAGAAGGACTCATACACTGTTAGTGTGACAATGCAGGCAAAGAGTGAACATCACATCCCAAGTATGCAATGTAACAATGACAATTTGCACACAAAAGTGCTCCAACTGTAAGCCGAGATACGGCGTCTCCCAAACAAACTTGGTTGGTACTATACGTAACCGATCTAATAATATTAGAAGGGACTTGGTTTATTCGAAGACGGCTAGGAGACACCACCAATGTGTCCATTTATACTCTGGGTTTTGTTTTGGAACCCTTTAAAGTAGACAAACCAGGAGATCTTGATTTGGCTGTAGTGCCTACAGAAAGAAAGAAACAGGACCACCCAACAAACTTCTGAATGTATGGTTCCACATCTTACAATTAGGTTCATTGGGAAGATAGTTTCCGTGCTCAACAAAAGTAGAGCTGCATTCTATCGAACACTCTTGTTTTTATTCAATACGTAAAAAAAGAACGGATAAGATGACAATATTGCACTATTCGTATGTCCCTATCAAGTAGATATACCATGCGCGGATCTAAAATGTTCTGCCATACCTGGCTTCTCATACCTTTTCGCCTTAAAATATGTACATGAAATAACTGCAAGTGAAGGCCTTGGCATTTCTAGATTATAAAGGACTGATTCAGCAGACGACCCTGCAGCATACGCTTCTTCCGCCGATATACCGTATCTCGTTTGCATACTAACACAAAGGTTTCTTTTGTGAGAACGAAAGAATATGCAAATTTGAGAAAGAAGTTACGATGTTTCAACAAACTGTGACAAGTTGCACTGTCTCAACATGATGTAAATCTTCTTTGCAAACCCTTGACATTTTAGAATGGCAATGAAATTTTTATCATGGCAAGAAAATATTCCAGGAATTCGACAACATGCCATATTTTTATGGCAAAAAAGCATGACATGCCAGGTTTGTAGAACATTTAAGTTAAAGGCCTCTTATATGCTAAATTATTTAATTCAGAAGGAGTAAAGGCACTTTTTATTAGGTAGGGTAGGTACATGCGTAGTACATTTCATATCCTTCCACTCAAACCACAAAAATCACTGGTTGCTCCGAGACAAAGGAATTCGACCATCTCGAGACTGAAACGGCATGAAAATGGGACCGAAAAAAGCCTTCTTGAAGTATGTGTATTCGATTCGCCAGATATAACTCCTGTTCCGCTCCAACTCAGCCGAATGCCATTGGCTGACGGTACAGCTCATTGCGTTCGGTGAAAGGGAAGACGATTATCCGCCCCTCCTGGGGGTCGCCCTCAAGTATTCATTCTACCACAGACAGCATGATACTATATCCACCCTTGATACTATATCCACCCTTAGAAGATACTATATCCACCCTTATGATCTGTCACTAGTTGTGTCCATAATAGCGGAGTGTTGATGATCGCAAGTTGAGATTGCTTTATGTGGATCTCCCTGCCTATCTCGCTCTTGTGCAATATGCTGGATGGGATGAGCAATTGAAGGGGTATTCCCGACCATTCGCTGCTTATGGCCAGCCGCTTACTCCTCCGGTCACTTACCCTGTAGTGTCCGAATGGCCAGAACATGTCTCATCGCAATGTCTGCGGATATCTGGTTTTCCACAGCATGCCGAGCTGCATTCGTCTCTGCGTACGGGAGTTCCACCGGTGGAATCCGGGTTGTTGTCTGTTCGGTTTCTTGCCGGTTTCTGTCTATCCACAGTGTCAACTGGTAAGAGATGTGTTTGTGTGGCTTGCCTATGGCATAGCAGGTTCCATCGAGATATCGTCCATTTCCAGTCCTATTCTTCTTCTTCTTCATTATGTCGGCTATTTTCGTGCGCGCAATGGCACGGTTGAGGCAATGATGTCCGAATATTACTGAGTCTGCGTTCCTTCCGCTTCCGATACAGTATCCAACGGAGTTCTTTTCTCACTTAGCAGCCCTTTTGTGCCCTAGGCAGAATTCCATCGGCCCGTATATTTTGGAAGCTCCTAGCGAGTGGGAAAGTTTGATCTTATGGCCACACGTTAGATTATTTTTGTTTTATTGCGTTGATGTGATTGTCAAGAATATGTTCTTAAGTGTCTGTAGTTTCCTTGCTTTCAGTTCCCTATTTTGTTGTATATGTTGTATTCTTGTATATCACATAATATTCACTTTTTCCTTTTACACCGACCTCGACTTGCGCAACGCATTTGGACACTCGCGGCGTTTCTTTCGGCAGATGACTAGTTTCCCTCGAGGAGCTCTATTTCTGGGCATGGGTACTCTTGTCCTGGCAAATGTCAATTGAATGCACCTTTCACCTCCACTTGAGGGTACTGCTAGGAAGTGATTGTTGTTACTGCGCCGTACAGAGAGGACGTCAACTCTTTTTCCTTTCAGTTACAAATCATCGAATATAAGAATATCTGAATGTCTTTCCAGTAGATGGCCGCCATTGTGTGGCTTCTGGTGGCTGTTGGCACGGTCTCTGGCCAGAAACCGTACGGTTTGTCCCAGTTGGACAATTACGCACGAATTCTCAATTCTGGCAACATTGCGGGTCTTGGTCAGTACAACGAAGCGATCAGGAACGGACAGGTTCGACTCTCCACTTCAATACTAATCTCATCGGACTATTCATACGGCATAGTATAACACGATACATTTATAAGTTGTGGACAGTATCCCATTCAGTATCGTACAAACGAGGAGCTGACAGGCCATGCCCGTGTGTCGATGCCGCAGTTCCTCTCCGTCCCGACTTCTTCCTTCGGAGCTGCTCCTCCCATCCCGAATACTGTTGTCATCTTCCCCCAAGCGGAGGTCCCTCGGGCACCCGCCATCCCTGCCCGGACAGTCCTGACTCAACCAACATCTACTGGGCCAGTTAGACCAACAGCTCCAAGACAAAGCCCCGTCCCGGTATCACCATCTCTACGCCAAGCTCCTCCGGCGAAGACCCCGGTGGCGATACCATTGACGCCATCTCAGGATGAAGGTGAGTCACTCATTTTATAGTTTTCGCCATTCGTGCAGTATATGTAAACAGTAGTGAAGTTCTCGAAAACCTCATTGTTAGCTCATTCTTCTCGTGCTGGAGAACATCCGCAGGTATTAGATTGTCATGAGATAGTGCCTTTTAACAGAGGGAGGAATATCCGATTGTCTGTTCCGTTGATATGAGAACCCGTTATTATGTCATGGAACGGGTTCGTTTCAGTGTTGCGTCAACTCAGCACACGGAGACCGATCATGGAGAACTACGGAGTGAACGTCGTCCCCGAACTCCCGCCACAGCCAGAATCCAAGTCTGTGACGGGATACGGTAGCAGTGCCTAACAAGCAGCTATGAAATGGAGAATAATTACAGTGTCTGGATGAGACATTTTTATCGCTCACATCAAAATCTGAACAGGATGCACGTACAAGCACTATGCAATGGTCTTACAATTAGAAATAATTACTGCTATAATAAAAAAAAGTATGCGGTGTGGCTGATTTGAAAAAAGTTAGGGAACATTGCTCCTTCAGGATCGGTGGGTATTTCGATGACGATGGCGAGTTCCATCCATTCCCCAAGACTGTCAACAAACGAGATCTGGCACTCGATAAGATTCGAAAGGTAGCAATTCAAATATAATAGTAGAACATGATTCTGTATATTAAGAATAGATTAAATCGAAAGCACAATGGAACATGTTCAGGCTCGAGGTGCAAAGAGCGTGCAAGTGACTGCGGGCAACAAGAACGGAACTCCCTTTTCGAGGGTCGCCACTGCTGTATGTGCTATTCACACTCTGTCTTACAAGTATAGTAATAACATCTCTATGTCGATATACGTCACTTGATCCCTAACCTGATTGATCGCTTCCGAACAAGTCGTACATACATATAATGATCTCTATGGAAGACGTGTTAATTGCAGGAAGGAGGATCATTGAAGAAGAAGCAGCGCGTCGGTTTGTTCTCACTTTCTTCCAGATCTCCTTCTTGTAGTTCGTCGTCAATTACCCGTCAAAGTGACTCCGAGTCCGCCCCTGAGGGGAATCCACACCAGACAAGTCCACCAGAAACCAGCACCCGGAAAGGTGATCAGCCATAATACAAGGAGCCATCCATTGGTCGACGTGTTTGGCATATCAACACAGTTCAATTTTCATGTTCTATTCTCAGTCTGTCACTGTTTCTTGAATCTGATCCCAGCAGGTTCCGGTCATCGTCCCTCCAATTGCGAACATCCCCGAATTCATTTACCGTCCGAGACCGAGGTCGCTTGACCGCGAAATCGAAGTGAACAATTTGTTGGCAGAAGTCGAAGAATATGATGATTGGCTGGTAAGACCATATTCATTCATGTAACAACTGCTTCAACAAAACGTATGTAGTAAAGAAAGGTTCAAAATCTTCTTATTAGTTAACAACAAATGCATTACAGGACCAGAGAGAGACGTATCAGACGACATTCCCTGGAACGCGTGTCTCGAATCCCTTCGAGACCCTTCCCCCCGGCACCGTCCTCTATCCAGCCGGTGCCCTTCCTCCCCAACAACAGGCACCCGGAGCCCTTCCCGTCACTGCTCCCCAACAGGGTTCATCCCAACAAGGACCTCTTCCTCCCCAGATTCCAACCATTGGAGGGCCGAATGCCCTCCCGAGACCGCCCGTCCAGGGATTCCCAGGACAACCACAGCTGCCTCCACCAAATCTCAACAGCCCAGGTTATTCTAACTTGTTGTTATCTGTCATTGCATTCATTGCCATGATAGTGAACGCTGGCGAATAGGCCATCTACTATATGCAGTGACCTGTCCATTCAGCTCTGCAACCGTCGGGTCCTCAACTGCCGGCTTCCGCAACGGAGAACCCATTGGTCTCGTTCCTGATGAAGCTTCTGGGACCCACACCACCTCAACAGTCCGTCAGTACAACTATTTCTAGGGAAGCGTAGATCGACGGAGGTGACCCATCATCACTTTGGTTGCTCCATTGGTACAAATGCTCGTGACGTTTTTCAGATCGCGCCCTTCGGTGGTGGCCAAGTCCTCTTAGACCGCGCCCCGCGGTCCATTCCCTTCCAACCGCCTCCTTATATTCCGCCGAATTACGTTCCCCAACAAGTCTTCCCGATTCGGTCAAACGCAGTTCCGCCATCGACAATTCCGCCACCAACCACTAGCACGAATAGTCAGGATAACGAAGAAGAGGAAGAGGAGGACGAGGAGGCGACCATCCACGAGTATCCGACGCCTCCCACAACTACCACCACCACCATCTTCCCCGATACTCTCTTCTCCTACGACGCATACAGTCGTCCCACGGTAAGTGTTGTGACAATCATACCGTGTCCCATATCTCTTGAATCATTGTTAGGGAAGAAACACCATCTAGCAACTTTTGACAACATGTTGCTTGTGAGCCAAGAAGCGAAACTGTCAATGAGAAGCTTTATCACAAAGTGCAAGTGACGATAGGATCAGATATGATATTGCTGTGATAAGGGATGGGCTGTGATTGGAACAATGGCAGCAAAGGCAATGAACAGTTTCTCCCAATAGCACCGATTGAGATGATGATGATTGTAGAGAACAAAGAACACTCCAAGCCAATCACCAATTGTAAGCATCTAATTGTAAGCACGTGGTCTCCCATCATCACAATCCGCACGTATGAGAAGTGATTCTCTTTCTTTCAAAGTCTTTATCGTATCTGTGAGTTCACATGAGCTCGCATTGGAGAACGTCGATTTTAAGCACTAATTGTAAGAATAACAAAAAGTTATGTTCATACGATAACTGCCCCTAATCAGATGCTATAACAATTTAGTAATAAGTACAGTAATCTGTTATCTTTTCAGGGCCTGGTGGTCTCTCCTTCTCAACTGATCTTCCCGAACATTTTCCCTGTAGACGGTATTGGCCTGGCTCCATTCGGTCTGCTCGGATGATAGTGTCCCCATCTAGACCGTAGTCATAATAAGTAGTGTTGACCATAGATTCATATTAACGATACGAGTATTCGCGGCAGGAAGGGAACTCGATATACGGTAGCGTTGGCGGAACACATTTATGCTTTTACTTGCAATTATTATTTCAACTTGAAGATCGGTCGATGTTACTTGCATGCACGAGTAGTCACACATATCCTTCATATTATAATTACAGTTCACTTGTTAAATTTGTTTGTGGAAGTGATTTCATACACGTCATTGTTCGTTTCTAACAATGTAAGCTCAAATGTGTACATTTTGTAGTGAATGACCCCGGATTTTGATGGAATACCATATCGGATGTTCACTTGTTGATCAACATTCTTGATGCCATTCTAAATAATTTATTCCATGTTACACGCATATTTCTATTATTAACTGTACCTTATTATATCGTAAACTCAACACGAATATGCACAGCGGAATGCAGTCCACTCTCAATAAATACAAAAAATATCAATGGGGAGCGGCGCGTCGCGGTCGCGGCGCCGTCGGAAGAAAAGGTGCGGGGGTTCTTAGCCGGATTCCCTCTCCAGCACGGATTCGCCCTCGGGCAACACGTAGGTGATGTCGTCCCATGGATGACGGTATAGGCCTTGCTTCAATCGACGCTGGTCGAGGTAGTGTCCTGAACGGAAAACATTAGTCAATGGATACTGTAGAATTGGTGACACCTATAAGCGTTTCGCAATTCCTTTATCGTTCTAGGAAACTTCTCATGAAGAGCTCTGGAGGAGCCTCTACTTTGTGCCTTCAAAGAAAAGATTGTTATTCCTGTCCCTAACGAGAGAATGGCAACTGATCCATTCACATTGTTGTCCCTTTTCCCGAACATCCCTCAATCTACGGATATTTCTTCTCGATAAGATACGAGTGACACATCTGAGATAACAAGAGACGTGCAAATTGGGATCGCCTTCGGAGGCTAAATATACGAGTAGTCAGCACCTTTTCGTGCTTTAGTCAATGGAAGCTTAAATATGACAGAAGAAGTCAACATGTCTCGCTCATCCAAACACATCCATACGAGGAATATCCCACGAGGACAACCTATGGCCAGGAGATACCATTCACATGACACATATGACACAGGCAACAAGTATCACTTGGAGACACAGCCATGCACTTGTAGGGCATAGCGGGGTGCACATCTATCCGATGAGCAAAGTGCTCCATGGTAGGATCCAACTGGGGTATGTCCCTGCTTTAGGAATGCGGTGACCCATACAGAATCGTGTCATGAAGCGCGGTGCTAATCATATTCTAGTGTTATTTTGCAGGTTGCTTTACACAGAAAGACATCCAATGCATGGTGACCCTGTGTTATCAGAAACGTCTTTGTTCGTGTACGATGGGTCTATTATTGCACAAGCAGTAATGAGGAGACAGTCATTAAAGACAACATTTTGCTAACGAAGCGTGTATTTGTGCATATGTCTGTGGTCATTAAGACGAGCAGATAAAAGTAATCAGTAGGAAAGTAGCTAAATCCAGCACTGCCAATAACATTACACTAATGGGGATGCTGACTATTGTCCACCGAATGTTCTCTTGACATCCGCTGCAGCTTCTTGCAAGTTGCAAGCCCCCTTTGGATAGCAAGTCCCCTCCTCACTCATAATGGGTACATGGCACTTCATCTGCAGCAGCTTTGATGTCTAATCTGTTCTCTTGTGACCGATTACGAATGGATTACGACACAATCAGTGCTAAAGAGTAACTCGCATGAATCATTAGAGGTAACAAGCGCCGCTCATTACTGCAATCTGAGTAACACGTTAACCGGTTAGTGAATACTAGTAATAGGAAACAGTAAGAAAGGTCTGTGAACTCGATCGAAAACTCAACCGACAACGTAAGAATGACTAGTAACAAGTCTGTGCCGTAATTAGCAAAAGCAGCTGAACATCGCCACCGTCATGTCTGATGCATACCAACAACCGCGAGTCTGTCATCATTCAAGTCTCAAGCGGAGAAGCGGACAGACTATATTTCACTTCGGGACCCAATAGAATTCAAATAAGGCTTACCGATGAATCCGATAGATCGACCGAGTACGAAGAGTCCGTTCAGAGCTCCGATCTCGATTGTCTCGGTGGCCTCGGATGGGGTGAACATCCCCGATCCACGGAGAATGTCCACGAAGATCACTCCAATCGCACCGTCTACGTTCAGAATCAGATTCGGCTTCTACAACGGCATCTCATGAATCATCTTTCACTCATTAAGCTATATTATACAGAGTAGGAATCTTGCTATTCCCTGACTATATGTTACAACTTATAAGTTAAACTTTTGTGACCTTGCGATAAGTCATCGCATTTCACTATTATTGTTATTTATAATATCACACAAGTAACGTGTTTTCTTAGCTTTTCGTTACAGCGCATCACTCAGCAAACACTAGCACGTAGTAGCTTGTTCATTAGTAGGATCATATAGTCACTAACTAAGAAAGATCAAATTAACGTTCATTTTTCATTTTCTTGAACTAAGATGAAAGATACGTCGCGGAGGCGAGTCCGGGTTAGCGGAACGCGTCGTGTGATGAGTAACACAGCTACTGTCTCACAATAGATATGTATGGATGATAGTAGGCATCTTTGTAGGAAATTGTTTGTTCTAAGATACCTTGGCAGTTGTGATCTTCTCGACTTGGAGGGCATAATTGAGGAGAGGAGTGTCCTGGGAGAAGACGGATCGGTCGAGGGCGAATGACTTGAGGATCTCCACTCGCTTGTCCGGGTTGTTGATCTACAATACAACACTCGTCAGATAACATGCCAAAGTTATAACAAAAAGGTTTTTGAACAAATGTTGCTATTTTCTGCTGTGAGGGTACTTAAAATATTCCTCCAGTAATACCTTGAGGACGTCTTAATTTTGCAAAAAAATATTTTGAAATCCCCAACATATACATAAATGTACACTAAGAGTGAGAATTGACAAGATAACATCTATGGTTCCTCAAAACAACGATGAAATCTGCCAAGAGAGGGTTCTCCACATATTAAGAGTCCAAAGTGTACCGATTTGACACGATGCCCGATGCCCATGATGTGTGTCCCCATTCGTCGTTTCTCATTCACGAATTGCATCGGTGACCATCCCTTGTCGAAGGCCTCCGAGAACTGGCGGGCAGCGTCGTCCAGAGCACCTCCGAAGCGGTCACCCTGAAGAACTCACTATGACAAGAAGAAGAAGAAGAGAGGAGGCATAGTTCGGATGAGAAAGTAAGGATAAACGTACAATGGTGAGAAGACCGGAGACGAGGGAGGAGACGAGGTCCTTGCCGGCGCGGGCACACACAATCGTGTTGTGGGCACCGGAGACGGCCGGTCCGTGGTCCGCCGTCAACATCAGACAGATCTCGATGAACTTGTTCGCGTACGCAGGAAGACGCTTCTGCAAGCAGCAGATCAGTTCAACTCACTTCAATTCTACATTCATAGTATTGTTTCGAGCTCTCTCTGTTCAAACTATCACCGCAATATGACTGGGAGAAATTCTCTAAACGCTGGACTACACTGAATTTCCCCCCTTATCTGTATTCCGTTGTATTTTGTTAGAGAAAATAGCGAGCACGTGTTTGCTAACACTTCTAAAGACGATATGCCAAGAGACGTTCTCACCTACCTGGAACCAGAGAAGGGAGAGAACTCCCCCGATGCCCAGATCCTGTTGGAGAACTCGTGTGATGGGGACTCCTGCATACAGGAGTTCCTCTCCTCGTTCGTCACAGATAGATGTCATGAATGAGGCTGGTTTCCGGATGAGACCCAATTCGCGAGCCCATGAGTAGTCCATGGGGACGGCTGGCGGGGGAACCTCTGGTTGGGGGACGATGGCTCCTTTCTGGACGAGCTCATCGTATGTCTGCTTGATGATCTTTCCGAGATCATCGAATGATCCGGGGACGCGGGCGCCCGCTGAGCGGAACGCCGCGTTTTTCTCGGAAGCGGTTTCTCCCTGTCCATTGGCACTGGCACCGGCGTGTCCGAACTGGACCTCGGACGTGATGTGATCGGCACACGTTCCGATGCACCATGCGACGAGGGGCTTCGTGATCCGACCATCCCGGAGGGCATCGATGATCTTGTATTCCTCCACTCCACCGACTTCGCCCAGCAATACCATCATCTTCACTCTGTAATACAATGGAATTGATCATGTTTGCTATGGATATGCTATGGAGGTATCGTTCATGAATGAATCATCTTGATCGTATTCATAGCTTATGTTTCTTCACATCAAACCCCAGCCCCGGCTGCTTTCTTCGAACTATCTCTTGCTCACAAAAAAATACGACGCTGTATGAATGATAATTCAATCATCAACGTCTCCCGAAGGAAATTAGCAGCTTATTAAAGACATGACAAATGGATGCTGTGACGTCGCCGTCGACGTTATCAGTCGAACAGCAACATTATCAAAAACAGCGTCAGCATGTTCAATGCGCCAGAGACCGCGATGGTCCGATAACAAGATATGCCAGCAGAAGCACCCAACATCACATGAACAGCACAGGCATCCCATGTGAAACAGCTTGTTATCTTATTGCTAGAAACGAAGAAGAGAGTAAGATAGTACGAGCCAACCTGTCGTCCTTCTGGTATCTGAGGATATGATCGGTGTAGGTTGATCCGGGATATCGATCTCCTCCGATGGCGATTCCCTCGAAGACTCCGTCGGTGTTCGATGAGATGATATTGTTCAGCTCATTCGACATTCCACCCGAACGGGACACATATGCAACGCTGAAAGACAACAGTAACTACATTTCCGAATGAACAAAAAGAAAATAATATGACTAACGAGAGACCGTACAAAGTTGCGAAACGCAGTCAACAGAGCAATTTTCTTTTAGCATCTGTTTCTCTCAGTTTTGCACATTCTCTAGCATACGCGTTCAACGTATAGCAACCTTCCGGGTCGGTAGAGTTTGCTTGCGAGGATGTTGTCCATCATTCCACCGGTGTTGCCGATCTTGAAGCATCCCGGCTTGATTCCTCCGACAGTTGCCGGTCCAATCAGAGTGACTCCTCGTTGACTCGCCATCTTGATCAACTTGCGAGTCTGATTCTCAGGGACTCCCTCGGCGATCACTGCCACCACCTGAATACAATCACTGTTTCATGCTTACTACAAATGAACTCGCTGTCTTATCAGTAGTACCAACTCGCCACATAATGGCACCACCACAGAATGGCCACTGCCGACGATACAATCAGGGGATTCTTTCTAGTGGTACCATCAAAAATTGACACCCTCAAGTGTGAGCAATTGTTTGTCATTCGAATATTCTGGAAGAAGGCGAACCTTGATCTGGGGATAGGTGAGCGCCTCGGAGACGGTTTCGAAGACGGATCGGAGGGAGGCGAAGGTGACCAGGACGGACGCCTCCGGGTGAGAGGAGAAGGCACGCGCCATCGACTTGTACGCAGGCAGAAGCACCTCCTGCAAGGACCCTCCACTTGCACACAACGGAGGATAACATATAACATCATGTTCATTTGAAAGAATACAGCTAATATAAACAAACGCTAATTGGGTCGTAGCAAGAGAAATGGAAATAAGTGTCTCGCCATGTATACGAGAGATGGCGTACCTTGTGTCCGAAGTAGTACTTCTGTTTGTTGTCTCCAGTGAACGGATACGTGGAGGCGACGACGGACGGCTCCGTCCTCCGGCAGACATAATCGAAGTCCAGCATTCCCTACAACCACTCTCTTAGTAACATGGATATCGAAAGCAGCTTCATTATTTCGTTGTCTAATCTCACAAATGATATTCTCAGTGTATGTTCTTGTCTATATTAGCTGTTCACCTGGATGGCCTTCTGTTGTTGTCCCCAAATGATGGCCTTCGTGTTGTTCTCGAAGAGTGATTCGTATGTCTTGTGGAGAACACCTTGGCTGGTGAATGGTTCTTCCTTGTTGTCAACAACAGCAGGGGAGGTCGAAGTGGATTCTGGTCGGACGGTTCCCGCTGTGTTCCTCTCCGGTTGTAGCAGAAACCGGCCGGTAGCCTGTGGTTCCTGGGCCGGAGATGGGAGGGGACGGACACCCAGGGCAGCCCCGACAATACCCGTCATGTGGGTCTCCGGACCGAACACGTGCAGATCCAGACCGAGTCGGGTACCTGACCAGAAAAATGACCTGCCGGAGAGAGGATTAACATACCGACTTCCTTGATCTTTCGGAGTCCCTCCTGGAAGTTGGGTCCTCCTCGGCGCACGTACACCTTCACCTTGTGCTCCTTGAGCTTGTCGACGAATGTCTCGAAGGCACGGACGATACCCTGGAAAGGCATGATATGCACATATACAAGAATACAAGGGACTGAGTATCCGTTGACTATCATATGAGAGATGAGAACATACAGCGAAGGTCTTGGCGACATTCGTGAAGTTGGCGATAGAACCTCCGATGATGAGAACCTTTCCCTGTGGATGGGGAGCGCCCTCTGTCATGATGGACAGAAGTGTCTTCGCGTATTCATATGTCTGCGTCTCCGACGGATCTCCCGAATATTCTCCATAGTTGGCCAATTCCTCCGCGCCACCCAGATCGCATACCGTGTCACTAGAAAACAACAATACAATGTATTGTACGTGTCATAAGTAATAGTATACGCATGACGTAATCGGCAAGTTCATAACAGCAAAAAGTAGTCCCCGTTCAGACATACGCTGTGATATTTCCCGTCAACTTGTCAACTCTGCACGATAAAGGCTGTTCTCCCTTCACGTTATCGCCATATGCTATCACTACGAAAACGATATTTCGTAAACATTTTGAAGTTCTCTAAATCTATGGAGAAAAGGCTGCATGATTCATTCGCTTCTTGACTGGAAACTAAACTGCTATTTGGAATCCGATTCAACACAAACCTTATATCCTTTGCGAGAAGGAATTTATCTAACGGACGGGGGGGGGGGGTTTTTTAAAAAAAGGGGATT
>JACMIJ010000582.1:0-17510 GCA_014805365.1 Koerneria luziae
AAAAATGAGCAATCACAAAATCCTCAAATCGGCCTCAATAGCTCTCGAGCTCGATACACGTAAGTGTTCAGTGTCCGTTCGTTCTTAGGTAAACGTTCGGTTTACAAGCAATGTAGAGAAATGAGCCGTTTCTTAAAACGGTTTTTTCTTCAATGTCCTTGCTTACTCGGGCTTACTGTTCAATTGCCTTTATTGTGTGTTGTTGTAACATAATAACATGAAACTTATAGTATGACTTAAAACCTGTACTGTTACGTAACATGAAACTTGTAACCTACTTATAACCGTGCAATAAGTGCAATTGTGAGTCGTCAGACGCAATGTCGATGAGGACAATTATATTAAGAAACCTTGAGTTTATTAGCACCGCATGACGTGGATTTCGAGAACAATCCAAGAGAACCCAACGGTCGGTGGCAGTCGAATCCGAACTTGGGACAATCTTTGGTCTGATTAACGGCAGGAACAGGACAACGTTCTGAAACTCTTGACAACTCATCTTGTACATCTTTCAAAATACAAAATAAATAAAAACTCCATTCATAAACAAACTTTTTTTGGAATATCTAGCTCTCATTTACTCTCTTCCTCTAACTAGTCCCTCTCACTAACTTCAATTACTGAAATACCTCTTAGCTTCTATTTTTAAATCGACCCACATCACCCTTCACCTGAAATCACGAAGTGCTTAACATTAAAAAATGAGTGTTTTGTTTACTCTAGTATAAATGAAGCACATCAGAAGCGCATTCGTCTCGGACTAATGGAAATCAAATGAACGTAACATTCTAACCGTTGCAGTCGCTTGAGCTGACAACTTCGTTACATCTGGCAAGATAGAACAAAAGCACAGTCCACGCCAACATTACGAAAATCAATCACTTTAGTGAATTCGTACGATTAAATAGCAGGCAGCTTTTAATTGACTTTCAATGTTGGACGCGTTGAACTGTGAATGAAAGCAGTCTCTGTTCTGGCAAATTGCACCCTTTGTAGGTGCGATGTTGAAAGAACAATTGAACGTATCATTCATATAGTTTTTATATCTGGGTACAATTGCTCGGCGCCAATCTTCACGACAAGAGCAGCTTATTTGTTGTGTTCGTCAATCTTTTTTGAGACACGTCTTAGGCATTGAAACCCTTCCGCTTTAGTTGATTGTTTAGATATCACACGGTTAGATATACCTTCTTTTTTCTTGGACGACTTCGGCTCTAAATTGCCCATACTGTCCTGGTCCTCTTAGAATTCCCCACAGGCGAAACGATGTTTGCCTTGCTTTTCCTAGTTGTTTCTTGAGCTGTTCATATTATGTAGTAACCAAGAAGTAACCCACCCACAACCAAGAAGAGCAATCGAAGTGTTTGTTCGTGGCATATCACGTACAGTACACGTTTCTCCAAACGACATTCTTGGGCAACTTTGGCTCTAAAATTCCCCGTAACATCCTGCCTGGCCCTCTCAGGATTGCACGCAGGAAGATTCCTTGAATTCGGGTGAATTTTGCTTTGCATTGCTTTAGTTGCTTCTTCTACTGGACCCTCATTCATTCATTCATTTATTCCGCAATCAGAGGGGTTCTTCGGCGGGCGATAACACTCTTCCATTGGGGAACATAAACGACAGGGCATCTCAGAAACGTTGGGCCAAGGTCCTCGGTTAACTCGTCTCGCCATCTCGTCTTTGGCTGACCACGTCCGCGATTGTGCTCGTATGGCGTCCAGTCCAGTACTGGACCCCCCGCAGGCGTAAAAGCCTTGGTTCGGGAGAACTGTACTTTTTTTTACTAGTTATTAATATGTGTTTGACATCCGGAAGATCGTAATCATGACGATTTAAGGTTAGAAAGTCAACAACAACTGGAAGGGAACAGTGGCTGAGGTGTCAAACATTGTTATGGTAGGCATGACTATTAAAGACCAGGAACCACATTACCACGATATCTTTCTCTATCTGGGGCACGGCTTTCTCCGACGGGAAAGTCTCATAGGTTGGTGCTAGCTAACTGTTTGAACAAACGAGCATTTGCAGTAGCATAGTTAGGAGCACTACGTACTTGTCACTTTGTAAGCCCGACTTGCACTTTGTCTCAGATCACTGACATGTTGTGTAAAACATTGTTCGCAAGCATTTGAAGCTGAAACATTGGCACATATACGGTCAAAAGCGGCACGGCCGCGCAGCGTTCGCGTTTGTCAAGGGCCGCATCCGAATTTCGTGTCCGCGGGTACCATCAACTGGATGTCCTTGAGCATACGGTTTTTGTTCGGCGCACAATTGACGAAAACTGGGCCGCTCTCAACGTAGATCTTCATGGGCATGTTGCTTCCGATTTGGTAGTACAGACTTCCCGAGCTGCACTGGTAGAGCGGGCTGTCCGGCGAGCTGTCAGCTTCGGCTGTTGGTGGTTCGGTGAATCCCGAAACTCCGGTGATCGCAGGCAGTTCGAGTGGGCAGTTTGCTGAACAATCCACTTAATTAGAAAAACCCCAAATTTCCCGTTTCCACTATTAGCTTCCTCTTCCTCTCCCTTGTTTCTCCCTTGTTTCTACCAGTCACTTCACCGCCTCTCTCCCCTCCCGAACCCGATTCGCAAGGCGATGGCAATCCAACGACACCCGCAACCCCTCCACGAACACTTCTACAGCAATGCACCGCAATATCATCATGTCATGGATAATACTATATACATAATAGTAATTTGGAAGTATTGTAGGTTTCTATGTGGAGCAAGCATACTACTTAAACGTTGGAGACTTTAACGTTGAAAAAAAATTGTATGTTGTTTGCAATCCATTTCTAGTTCTTATATTTAGTTGCCGTTACTGAACACATTTTGTTGGCTGTGGATGGACGGCTTGACAAGAATACCGTATTTGTAAGATATATATTTTTTTGATCATGGTGTACTTATCGCATGGTGGAAAAATAACACTGTCCTTCCCGCATTATGCGTGTCGTGTTGAATCTTTCGTTTATTGCTAACGTAGGTTCTTGCATTGTGTCATTTCTTCGACATCTTCCCCTGCTTGAGCGAGAACGGCCATGTAATGGCAGTTATTTTTGTATTCATGGACCTTAAAAACATACTGAATTTGAACTTCCCAATGGTAGTTGCAACTTCGCCGTTCGAGCCAATCCATTGACCGTCTGAGAATTAGCCAAGCAGTGAGTTATCGCAAGTTATTAAATTGTTTTTTTTGCTGTTTAATAACATCGAATTAAGGTAGTATTCGTATTTACTACTGTGTAACGTTAAAAAGTTGGGTGTTAAAATTTTAACGAAAACGATCCGAAATAGTTACTGGAGTTGCACGTCAAATTCCAGACATAATCGGAAAAGTTGTTGTTGATGTAAAACTCGGTGCTTTGAAGTGAGATTATTTCAAGACGCGGAGGCGACGAGTCATAATCGACCGAAATGTCCACGTCCGTCGTAGCGCCCTGCGTCGCGCCCGGCGGGTACTCGTACGCGCCCACGACAGTCGTAAAGAACCAAGGAAGCGGTTTACACGACATTGGCTTCTCTGAAATACTGCCGGAGCAGCTTTCGGTAGCATAATTTAGCACACTTGCTCGCCAACAGAACGTGTTGCAAAAAATAATGGTGCAGAAAAATCACTAAACACGGTACAACCAGTATTGTTCTAATTCTATGGAAAAAGAAAACCGCGATAAAGACAAAAAAAAAGATTACTAACAATAAAACGTTTAGGGTTTCATTCATAACTATGTCGGAAAGCATCCTTCTACTTCTACCACTCTCGCCGCTGCAAGGCTTTCTGCATCATTCCTAATTACCTCCATGCACATCATTGGAGCACAAAGGCGCATCATACTCCTATTGTTGGATGTAGCTTATCTATGACCAACAGATGCATATTGAAAGGGTAGCCTACCTTCGAGATATGAGCTCTCTAATATTTCTCTATGAACATTCCAGTTGTTTTTCACATACGTGTGGTGCACTGCGCATAAAAAACAGTAATAAAATTGGAGTAGTAATTAGATGCCGTGCATATCAGGTATCCGCCATTTATGTATTCGTACTCAGCAATCAGCGTCGCATCTAAACGGTTCTGGTATTTCTTACATTAATACAACTTCCTGTATTTTTTACATTTCATGTACAAAATAGTAGACAATTATTAAGTAATGACATATATGAAGGCAAAAAAATGCAACTAGTTAATTATTATAATGACATAAAAATCTACTGCTTTCCCGTTGGCATAATTTACTTCAAACAGTATGTAAATTGTAGAATAAAACATGGTACAACACATAAGCATGCTACATGTGCCGTTCTAGAAAACCAAGCTGGATTTCGTACATATAACTGGGAGATCGCACAACAGCGGTAAAAGTCGTATATCTTCCTATTAAAACATCGGGGTTCTGACAAAATATTCGTCAGACGCTGTATGCATAGTTATATCTCAGTGTTCCTTTACATCGCAACTCGTAAATTTGCAAACGAACAATTTGAGTTGCAAAAACAAATATCACTAGTAATACAGCCAGCCATTAAACTTTTTTTCTTAGGCTATGGTCTCCAGAATGCACCACAAATTTTAACCTTGTTGAAACCGAAATGCGACTGATGGCTCGGTTGATGGGGTCCAATCAACATACATGTGAACATACAAAATCTACGCTGTCGTCAATCACAGCTATGTCCCGTTAAATGTTTGTATGGAAATTTGAATCTTCTGAACGGTTTTCAGTTCAACATTTTCAACACACTGTATGTTAGTCACACGTATAGTGGATGATGTATAATGTGTTTAGTTGAACAAAAAAACCGACTTTCATTTGCACAAGACAACGAGGATGTTGTGGCAACGGCAGCAGTACAGTCGGGGGTTTCGGAAGCGCAGGTGCCATCACCGAATGGAATCGTTGACGAAGAATCTTCAAGTTATTAAGTAATTTGCATAGCATGCAGGACGATTTCTTCGTAACTAGGTGACAGCCTGGGTGCAGCAAAAATATGACAAATGGAATGGTCCTGGGTCATTTGTTTTAGCATGTTGATGAGACGTTTGTTGATATGACGATATAAAAAAAAGTGTTATTTGTTTTTCCTGTGTTTTTTCCAGCACCGTGCAGCGCTTAAGGTACTCAAAATGAGTTGCTGGATTTGCTGTGAGTTCACGTTTCTGTAAAAGAATATTGTATACTATTGGACAAACCGTTATACTGACGACATGCAACGGCAGTAACTTGCGACGGGCCGTCCACTGACCAAAG
The DNA here is from genome assembly GCA_014805365.1 of Koerneria luziae. Taxonomy (NCBI): domain Eukaryota; kingdom Metazoa; phylum Nematoda; class Chromadorea; order Rhabditida; family Neodiplogasteridae; genus Koerneria; species Koerneria luziae. The sequence goes on from JACMIJ010000582.1 coordinate 5,254, forward strand.
CGTGCTTCCTTGACAATATACTGCGCTGGTTATCTTGGGACTGCTGTCGGTGACGACGTACTGAAAGCGTTACGCCTTTTCGCTTCGTATGTCTGTTGACAAGAGGGATGGATTCTTTCCACTTCGAAGATATTATATTTAACGAAAACGTTTTTTAAAAAAAAACAGTATTAAATTGCTCATCGTCTGGTGAATGAAGCGCAGCTTTCCTTTCAAGACCAGACAGTTTTCTGGGGAAAAAATCGCTGTCGAAGGAAGCAGCTTCCTCTTCGAACGCCACCGGTCGTCCAGACGGTACCAAGTTTTTCCGTGTAATCGATTTCCATAGGGCTTCAATGGTTGAATCTTTCGGTTCCATCAAGTCACCTCCGGACACTGTCCGGAGGAGACTTTGTGCTTCATTGCGCCTGCATCCTGCTTTCTGTTCCAGAATGATTCTCTTACCGCAGAATAAACTGCATGGCTCAGAAGAATTTATCTGCCATTTTGAGTGGCAACCAGCTTTATGGATTCCTACATCGATGCACTCTCTTACCCATTGCTGGTCATTCAGTCTGTGGAATAGCGCAAGCGAAATAATGGCGATTAATAGGACAAGTCACAATGACGCTGATTGCCCATATAATATCCACTGTGATCTGGATATTATATGGTTGTATAAATACAATGTGACATATAACGCATTTGCATAATATTCAATAAGTTAGTTCGCATAGGATGCAACAGCAAATATGCTTCAAAAGTGCATGAAGATGCCAATAATCCAAAAGAAGAACACGTGTCATAAATGAGTGTACTTGAAAACTGCAAAGTGCTTCGAAATATAAGTCGAGGGCTATTGTTGTAGGCATAATAAATACTTGAATATGTGCTATAGGCTTACCAGTACGTGATTGTTGTCGCACACCAGCTCGTTTGCGTTAACGACGCCATTAGGAGATAAGTGCAGCGCGGTCGTGGGTCTAACGCATCCCGTCTCGCCATTCGTGCAGGATGTCGGAAAGTTTGCAAAATCCACCGAGCAGGCATAATTTTCTGTAAATGCATAATGTTTAAGTGAGTTAATGGTTGACGAATGAACGAGGGTTTTACGTTTTGGGCCTTCGACACACCACAAATGCCTTTTTTGCGCAATGATTGGTACACCTCTTCTTCGTTACCCCATTCCGGCATTTGCAGGGTGAGTGCTTTCGGTCTAGATAGGACGACCAATAGTATGGGTACCCAGTGGACCGCCCCTGCATTGACTCGGCTACGCTTCCGACAGTGTTGCGTGGACACTGGGGAAGATTGAAGTCGTGGTTACCCTGTGTTCACCACTGCCCTAATTTCTTATTCCCCTGGGTACGGGTGGCAGCAAGGGGGATCGAACTCGGGAATTCCCGATTGATAGCCCGGCACGCAACCGACCTGGCCAATCCTAGCCGCCAATGATTCATACACTGTGCCCCTGTACTTACTTTTTTTTTTATAAAGAAAGCTTACGGAATACGCATGAAGTTTGATCAATCTGGTCGATGTAAACGTCAAACAGCGTCCACTTGTTGTTCGCACCGCAAACCAGCGAGTATTGCGTCAGGTGTTGCCCATCAGGAGCGGTATAGCTCAGAACGTAGCCGTCCGGACAAGTGATCATTCGGGTGCCAATTGCGACTGCGGGCACAGTCGACTCCCCGTCATTGGGATCGGTCACGGGCTCCGAAGTCGTCGTGGGAATCGCACATGCTTAATATAATGTTTATTTTCGCTTTCACTAACTATCTAGATGCGCTTGCAAATATCGTGCACACATGGTCTGCAAAGTTCACTCACTACGAAAGCAAGAAAATACAATGCGATCAAAATTTTTTCGCACAAAATATGTTTGTTAGTTGTTGTACGTGGTTAGAAAGAGCTGTATTACGTCGTCGCCAAACAATTGTTGAGAGAGAGAGAGAGAGCTAAGCAACAATGTTTGCTATCTTCATAGAAAAGTCGGTTAGTCAAAGGTAAAAATGAATCCTCGTTCCATATATGCTCATGCAGACGTACATTGCGTACCATGGACAATAGTCCCCGTTAGTCATTTGTAAAGCGAAAGAAGTGAAAATCAATTAAAATGTAATTGAAAATCTATTAGGCCTCGACATTTGTAATGTCTTCCGTATTCATAAACGTTGTGTAACAAAGGTCAACAACTTGCGAGTAAGCAATGTTGGAAATGTTGGAAGCATACGAACACATTTTTTTCTTTTGCCGAACATCCAATGGAAGATGCCAGGCAAACTGCTCCGATGGCAAATAAACATTTACAGATTTTCGTGCGGTCCGTCAGATATCATTACGAATAGCTGATTGCTCATAATAGTCTTTCATGTCGAAAACTTATTGGAGAATATCATGGGTACGTAGAATATCTCGTCTTCTTCAACTACTCTGACACTAAGGCGCATCATATACAGTTCTCGTTGTCTTTTTGTTTCAAACACCATCGGGTAGAGGAGGCAATGGCTAAGTTGCGAAACTAACGATGCACCCCGAGTCAATTCTTTCTTTCGATTCAAAAGTACGGTGCAACTGCGACGAAAATGCATTCCTAGTTATTTCATTTGTACTAGTATACTAGTCATTTTCTAATCCTTTGGCAAACGTGAAAGCAAAGAGGGCGATCTCGTGTCCCTTTGAATGATAAGTTTGCTCGGAACCTACCTAGCTGGAATCTACACCAGGAGACCAAAACATGTCAATCATACCGTAGTACGCGCAGACCGCATACGCGTACGTCTTGCCCTGACTGTCCATCCAACCATCACCGGTGCACGTCACATTGCCGGTGATTGTCGAGGTTGAGTTCGTTTTTCTATCAACGCCCATCAACGTTAGACCGGTTTCAAGGTCGCAGAAGCCAACGGTACAAGGGACGTCTTCCGAATTCCCACCGGTTGTTGAAATCTTGAAAGAAAATATGATTCGTTATGGCGTGTTCCAGAGATGGGGACGCGGCATCCTATGACAAAGAGAATTTTTAAACCATACTCACCGACACGGCGTTGATGGAGATGAAGCCTGGCACCATACGCGAGCACGACACGCATGCTTAAAAGGTATATTGACTCTGACATCGTGGTTGCCTATAAATAAAAGAAAGCAGCTAAAGAAATAAAAAAGGGTAACCCATGATACAAGAATAAACATAAATATATTGTAGAAATACTCGCGACTTGCTTACAAATCACGGCCTCATGCGGTACTTTCAAACAATATGTGGTCATTCCCAAAAGTGAGCAGCTCTGTGTTTCTGCATAAAATCATCCAAGAAAAGTTGCTAGAGGCAATTTTGAATGGGAGTTTTCGAAGGGTTATGGTGGGTGAACCGGGGGCTCTGTTGTCAGAATAAAAGTACCCTTTAAGTAAAGACGTAAAATCACTGTTCCAGAGCCCACACAAGTTCTGCGCTTTGACAAACTGAATGCTTACGTTTCGCACAGAGTGCGCTTTTGACCTGCTGACACTTGTTCGATTTCCACTGTCCGTTCCGTTTTTTCGCAGAGAAGCTTCCTCTGTATTTGTCCATCCACGAAGAGGGAAGCCTTTGCGTCAGCGCACTAAATGTTTTCAAAGTAAAATGAGCCTCAAGGAAGCCTCAAATCAGCCTCGAAATTTGTCGAACGTTCTCGACTTCCCGATGCATACATGTCTTCAATGTTAAGTGTTTGGTGAAGGTTCGGTTTACTGATTTTGACCAACAGAATCTGAATATCCTGGCTCATGCTGCTTAATTTTGTATATTTCTTATCATGTTATTTATTGTCCTTATGTTACAATATGAAGCTTGAAACCTAATCGTAGCCTTTAAGTAAGTGCAACTGTGCCTCGTCAGCCAGAATGTCAACGAAAACAATATAACCTTTAACAAAGAAAAACCTTTAGCTTATTATGATCGCATGACGTTGCTTTCGAGAATAATCCAAGAGAACCGAGCGATCGATGGCAGTCAAAACCAAACTTGGGACAATCTTTGGTCTGATTAACGGCAGGAACAGGGCAACGTTCTGAACACATAATATCCTAACAGTCACCTATCGCCGTTACTTCAACTTCTCAGCTCAATCTGTACATGTTTCAGCATATATTCTTCCATCATAAATTATAGTACATTTCTTTGGAACACTTCACTCAGACATAAACAAATTTAAGACACATGTGTTCAAATCCAATGGTAATGAAGAATCTTCTCACCTTGATGTACGTTAGTATTCTAATTACACCAAGTCCGTCAATCAGAGGGTCTCGTATCACACCCACAACTTGAATATGTTAACAATGTAACAACACAACAGTAAAAATGAGTGTTTTGATTACTCTAGCATTAATTTGGCGGGCTTAATAGAAGTTTTTTTGTTTTGAAACACCGGAAATTCAATGAACGTATAGCATTCGAACCATAGCAGTCGCTTGAGATGACAACATCAATACATCTTGCAGCCAAGAACAGTAGAACAGTCCACGGCAACATTGCGAAAACCGATCACTCTTATGAACTCATTCAATTAAATAGCTGTCAGCGTTTAATTGAATTGCATTGTTGGACACGTTGAACTCTAAATGAAAACAGACTCTGTTCTGGTTCGTGCAAATTGCACCCTTCGCGGGTGCAATAGCTCGGCACCAATTCTCTTCACGACAAACGCAGCATGCCTGTTTGTAGGGTTCAACAGTTTTTGAGACAATTGAAATCCTTCGATTCGCTAAACCTTTTCAACTGGTTGTTTCGGATAGATCGACCTTCTGTTTAATACCCGCACTTTTGAGCAACCTCGGACTTCAAATGCCCCACAACTTCTTGACAGTTTCAGGACTCTCCGCAGGCGAAAATGAATTCTCCATGGTCTTTGGTTTCGTATTAGTTGTTTCTTGAGCAGTTCAAGTAGTGAAAGAAATCACAACCAAGAAGAGCAAGCGAAATGTTAGTTCGTGGCATGTCACGTGCAGTACTCGTTTGTGATAAAAACGGTCAAAGATTTGCCCGAAAGAGATAGAGAGAAAGCAGTGATCTCGCATGGCGAGAAGGCGAGTGGCGATTATTGGAGCTGGACCAGCCGGGTTACCTTCAATCAGGTATGCGTACGTACCTTTGCTCAAAAGAATAACCAAATTTTGAATGCCTAAACACTACTTTTACATTAAAGTGTTTATAACATTCATATTTTCAAAGCTGATTTCTAAATGGTGTTTTCGAAATAATAAACAAAATGAGTGTTTTGAACACACAAGCGCAATCGTGGATTGCAACTTCTCTGCGTGAACACGGCAAGTTTTAAAAGCAAAACATATTGGTAGCATGCTTAAATATGTTGGAACTACTTGGTATTACGACCAGGGTTACGTAATTTCGTCACAATTCAAAATCTAAGACGACAAAATTGAACATTTGCTGGCTTGTGACCATACAATATCCACACTGCGACCAACCACAGTTGTTTTAACATGTAAAATGTTACTATAGAAATTTGGACCTCCTGGAGTGTTTCCCACGCAAAATTCTCGACTCCTGGTACGTCATTCACAAGTCAGGAATATGCCTGTTCGTGAAGAAACCTTAATAGTGACAAATCTTAAGGCATGCGTTGTTGTATGGATGTGAGCCCGTCTGCTATGAGCAACAAGAGGATCTCGGCGGCCTATGGCGCTTCAAGCCGAACGAAACTGATGGTTCGTTATAAGTAATGTTTCTAGGTTAACTCAGTACAACGTTTTTAATACCCTGTTGGTTAGCTACAAGTCAGAAATATCTCTGGTTAAAAAAGAAAACTAACAACAATACTTGCATGTCAGGCAACAGTCCTTTAACAGTCAATTAGACATTCATGATAGTCATATTTGTGCATAACTAAGACAGATTTTCAATGCTTACCCCGCACCTTGTAAATTCCACATTTCCAAACACGATCGGGATCGTGATCATACAAAATCCCCACTGCGTACAATCACAGTTACTTTATAATCCTGTGAAATGTTTTAGGGGACATTAAACTGTTTTTCCTACAGGAGTGTTGCCAGTACAATATTTTCGAAATTCTGTACGTTAGTGACTGATCAGGAATATGTCTGATCATGACGTCATCATGATCTTTGTGATCTTACGATCTCAGCTTCTTCGGTGATGAAGTCAACGATCATCAACACCTCGAAAGAGATGACGGCCGACTCGGACTTCCCACCGGCGCCAACGGAAGCGAACTGTATGCACAACACGCGCGTTCTCGAGTATTTTCGCGCGTACGCCAAAGTGCACGACCTTCTGCGTCACATTCACTTCAACACCAAGGTTGCAATCTGCTCTTTTGTCATTTCTACTGTCTCAACATGACATAGTAAAGTAAAAGTAAGGTACTCTCAAAGCAAGGTCTCATAGCCTGCGCTGCGGGAGACATGATCTTGTAAGGACTTGAAGTTTGGAGTGCGTACCTTTTTTTCATAAAATGTACTTTTTCGAGGAGCAAGGGATAAGGAGTTAAGCGCTGTGCAAACTACCAAGGGGTAATACCTGAAAACAGAAACAGCTGTATTTAAAGGAGGCCGGAAACCGTTGTTTTGTGTTAACAGAACTGTGTGTATAAGAGACCCGCAACTTCTGTGCGGGGGGCAACTATATAAGGAAATGGCGGTTCTTGCCTTCGAAGATTCACGGTTTCTGGCCTCCTTTAAAGCGCTGCCCTTGCTACATATCCAACGCATTGTAGCGCTTTTGAATGCATACAACATATACCGTATGTTGACATGTACCGTTTTGTTTACATATAGCATCTCTAAGCCTGTTTATTTCTCTATTACACCAATCTCGATGTATGTATGTCCCTAACGTGCTGATGCATATTCACTTGGTGATTTAGGTGTATATGCATACTTACCATATCCCATGTTCAAAAGCAGCACTCCCTCAGGTCGTGAACATCGAGAGGACGAAAGATTACAGCGAAACCGGGCAATGGAACGTCACTGTGCAGGATTGGTCGGTCCATTATAGTTGCAAACTGATTACGTCTGCTTAAAAAGTGGAATACAACATTATACATTACAAAATAGTTTAGCAAAGCAGAGTTACATTAGCTGATTGAGTTTTCAGCAAAGTGACATTTCAGCCACGGCGCTACCCATACCGAAGTGTTTGACGGTGTGATGGTCTGCGTCGGGCATCATGCAAAGCCCAATATGCCTCCACCTTTCATTGGACAAGAAAGGTTTCAAGGAGAGATCATCCACTCGCACTCTTACAAGCATCACAAAGGCAGTCATTGTTTTGGATAATTAATTTCAAAGACATTCTTTAGGCTAATTGGTAGTCGTTTTGGACTTGGAACCTTGCACTTGTCGTGATCTGGGGGACCAAGCGCCATCCCTCTCGGTTTGCATAATAGCCGTTTAACTATAAAGGCATCGGGTCAGGTTGAAATGGCATTCATAGCCCATGAAATTTTCCAAGCTGTTGGCACATCAAGAAACGACCCATTTGATTACACTGCATTAATTACTACTGTAGTTGGCAGGACGGCAGTAGTTTCTTGCTTGCCAGTATGTTTCTTCTTCTTAGGTTACGAAGACAAGACAGTGGTTGTTGTGGGCATCGGGAACTCTGCATGTGACATTGCCGTTGAGTTAAGCAAAATCGCAGAACAGGTACATATTCGAAGAATCGTGTACTCACAAAAGTTACACTAAGTGTGCATAGTGTAACTACGATCATTGTATCTAAGGTGCACCTGGTTTCGCGCAGAGGTGCGTGGGTGTTCAACCGCATCTACGATAATGGTCTGCCTAAGGATGTTTCTCTAAACACCCGTTGGAATCGGCTATTTATGTATGTCTGTGCCTATACAGTTCGTCTAGAAAGCAATATCCTTAGATTATAAGGAGGTTTGCGAAGAATTAGTGAGAACCGCGTAATATTCCCGGTGTGACCATGCACAGTTATTTCAACATCCAGTGAAAGGTTTCTATGGAACAGTTGGCCTTTCTGGAATGTTTCCAGTACACCATTTTCCACATACTGTACGTTAGTCACAAGTCAAGAATATGACTGGTGATAACCAAGAAAACGTCCCATGTTTCAGCAACTATCTACCATCTTCATACAATGAGTGGGCAGCGAAGAAGAAATTGAACAGTCGATTCAACCATGAACTCTACGGCCTACAGCCGAATCATGCTGTTTTCGCGTATGTTTTATTATTCTGTTTGTTAATCGTTTCTTACAGTAACAAACATATTACTCGGAGGTAAAACCATCATTCCTAATTAGAATGGTTTGTCAGAGATGTTGCAGTTCCATCATGTTTGCTGTAATTGAAGTACGGTGTTCCAGTTCCTTTATAAAAACATATGTTTGCTAGACAGTTTGTTTCATAGACCACAATTTGGTAAGGGTCTACCAGATTTCAGCACTCATCCAACAGTTAACGACGATCTGCCGAATCGCATTGCCGCAGGCACAATCAAGCTCCGCCCACCAATCGCATCGTTCACCGAGAGAGGAGTGATTTTCAATGACAACACAAGTGTTGAGCATGCTGATTCGGTAAGCAAAAACAATATTCGTAAAGTTACTAAATATTAGGTTGATCGGTAATTTTCTCGGCAAAAAAAAATTGACGCTTGCGAACCCCTTGTTTTTTATGTAGCACTTGAATAGCATAGAAGCTTCCAGAGCATTGTCAAAGCTTCCTTCCAATACCTATACAAGCGCGCCTACGCAGGTCCTGGCTTAACCAAGAAAATTACCGATCAACCTAATAATGGAATAATTGACTTTATTCTATGCAAAACCCTCAACCGTAGTTATATTTTCAAATCTTATTGTTATGTTTCTTCCATTTTGCACACATTTGATAGTGCATTCAAATTAGCGCAAACTTATAACGTTGTTTCACAAGCTTTGTCAAGCTGTTAGGGGCTGCAAAAGTGCCGTTATGAATTAATGTAGCAATAGTCCTATGCTTATTCAGAAATTAATTGTGCATTTCAATTACTTTAACGCAACAAGTAACGAATCGCTATTTGATTTTCATTGCCAGGAAGATAAGTGCCAACTTGGATTGCGACTGTTTAGGTGATCTTCAGCACTGGCTACACATATTCTTTCGATTTCATCGAAGATGGAAAGTTGATTGAAGTGAAAGAACACTGTGTCGACATCTACCAATACATGTATCCACTCAACTTGGAACATGACACACTTGCTGTTATCGGACTCGTTCAGGTGCTTCCAAAATAATGACGTTTATTAGATTACAATGTCATATATAAATGCATTTAACAACACATGAATACTCAGAGAAAAATAAGCCTCAAATAAGCCTGAATAGTGCTCGAGTGTTTAAAACACTCATTTTTTCCAGTGTTAAGTATTTCGCAATCCTATTGAAAAAATGAGTGTTTAAAACACTCAAGCACTAAATAGTGTTTATAACACTCAAAATTTGAGGCTTATTTTTCTCTGAGTACGATACATCACGCGCTGGTCACTTACAACAACTAACGTGAAGTAACTTGAAAAGGCCAGTTTCAGTACACTTTCTTTCAGCCGCTTGGCTCCACAATGCCTGTGGCCGAAATGCAAGCACGTTTGTTCCTCGACGTCTTGACAGGAAACACGGTACTTCCGTCTCAACACCAAAGGGAAGAAAGCGTGCGACAGCGAAAGAAACTCATGGCTGCCAGATATCTCCGCAGTCCGAGGCATACCATCCAGGTGGATATAACAGAAGCTAATCTTTCCTGACCAAGACGGTATACTGATGTGAATGTCGATTAGAACGCAGTGAACCTTGTACACAGATGAGCAAATTTATACTACTGTACCGTAGAAGAACCGCGTGTGCAAGTGACCCGCTATTTCTCTGAACGATTCAACTATATACTTATAAGGAAATGGTTATTTTTTGACAGTTACCGGTCATTTTGAAGAACGTTCTTAAATTATAAAAAAAGTCTTTTAACTTTTTCAGATCGACTACATACCGTACATGGATGACTTGGCGGATCTGCTTGGATGTCGGCCATCGCTTCTACATTTCTTCTTCACCGATCCACTGCTCGGTTATACTCTGCTTATGGGACCGGCTGTCGCGTACCAATACAGGTAGCAACCTCGGAAAACCCAGCAAAAGTGGCATTGGAATATCCAAATCCGTTCTGTATGAATATCCGACTGCCACTACTGGCTCAAATTGTATTGTCATCGATTTTCGGAAAAGACCTAATTTCGAGCATGTTCAATTGTATAATATGCTGCTTCACAATTTTGTGAATCTAGAATGACCTGAAACAAAATTAACATTTCTATGAACGTGAATATTTCCAATATAATACTTACATTCGGATCTGCTAAAGAAAGTATTAGCATAACACCATTTCAATTCACATAAAAATTTAAATGTCGATTGACTATGAATACACATGAGATCACTGAAAACATATTGCAAAATTGCAGGTTGGTCGGACCTAATCCTTGGAAAGATGCGAGAGCCGCAATCTTGTCTGTGGAGGAACGCATTGTGCATGTATTCTCTTTGTGGTCTTACAATTAGGGAAATTTTGTATGTGTTTCTTGCCTGTACTTTTCTGATATCACCGAGTAACCTTTTGGATACCGCACCTTATCCCAGTCATCAGTGTCCGTACAGCTTAGTAGCGATGAAAAGGGCGTCACCTCGCGAGCCCCAAAAAAACGTCATGTCTGAAAGTGACCATCATCCCATGATCCCCCTTGAGAATGAATAAGCAACAACCAATTAAGTTTAATAAAATGCCTCTGTGTTCCAGGCAACGAACAACAAGCTGAAGAAGTATCCTGATTTCGGAAGTGTCTCTTTTGAAGTTAGCGTCATGCTTACCTCTGTCTTCATTTGTCTGTTCCTGTTTCTTCTATAGGTAATAGGCATGTCCATCCATAAGAATGTTTTTTTGTTTTTTTGGTATAGCCTTGTAGTTTTATCGCTATCACGTGTCCATTTTTGACAGATTTCAAGGGATATAAGGGATATCGCTTATGTTATCAACAAGTTTAGAGAAACCAACTTTCCATGTTCTGTGCTTATTGAATGTATGTAGTGCAATGAACTTGCTAAATTGTGAGCGAAGTATGATAAAAATTTGACTAGCCACAGAATCTGGTGTTCTGCCACAGTCCACAACAATCACGAAACATCGAAGTGGAACAAATTTTGCATGTTTCGAAGAACATGAAGTATTGCCGGGAACAAACAACATAGCACGGCAAAAGAGCCTAGGGCACATTTCTTGTTAACCGTTGTCCATAAAAAAGAGTATAGTCTACACCAGCAACATGGCAACTGCATGCATTTGTTTGCTTCAAATGCCTTGGAGTCTTTCTCGCGTACATGGATTCGATTTTCGGCTTACTTTTGCTTTTTGCTATATTTGAAGGTAAGCAGTCCAGTTTGTTTTGGCATCTAAGTACTGCCGTTCTAAACTGCGTGTGCTATGGAAACAGCATATTACGGTTCAGTAAAAAAAACAAGTATTTCCTTAAGCACGTTAATACTGTACTACTATCAAAGAGGGCTGGAAATCGTAAATTCTATGAATTCTTAGTCAAATAGTCTCTTCCTAATGAGCTTAGTTAAGCGTCGCTTCGTCGTCGCTTAGCCCATCTTACAGAAGTCTAAGGTGTATTATACAAACCTTACTTGTATCTACTTTTACATAATGGTTTTGCAGCAAAGAACAGAATCACATGTTGTTTTGTTCACTCTTCCGTTAGTTCAGGCTGTTCATGTGGCGAGTATACGGTATTCCGGGCAGTATTCGCTTCATACGACAATCGAATGCGTCCCGGCTCGGCAAATGTCTCGATTGAGGTTACGGTGGACATCAACACTTTTCGCATTCTCGATGTTGTAAGCAGCCTGTACTATCTCTGATAGTTAAAAAAACATCAACATCATGTTTGTAACATAACATTCATTGAGAAAGAAACATCGAGAAAGATCAAGCAATGCACAGTTACAAGCCTAATTATAAATGACTCATAAATGCCATGACAACAATTGTCCCACGACGAAACATCATCAATGCGCAAAATGTTTCCACGTTCTTTGCAATCATCTGTCATCTTTGTAGCACGGAAAGAACGGCCCTTTTTATCTAACAATAAGAATAACCAAGTGATGTAATAAAACTGGCACAGGACCTCTCCGAGCAGTCGATAACGTTCTACGCGGATGTTCTTCTGCAGTGGGTCGACCCAACACTCTTCT
>JACMIJ010000583.1:5901-17502 GCA_014805365.1 Koerneria luziae
CCCCCCCCCCCCCACCCCAGCCGCGGTAGTAAGCCCCCTGGAATCCGCGAGCTTGAAACCTCGGAGGATCCTGTGAGCTCAATGGAAATGCACACTAGTTAGCAGAAACCTGAGAGGTTTCTAGCTCACGGAATCCGAGGGGTTTACTACCACGGCTGATATATTCCTGACTTGTGACAAACTTACAGGATATCGAAAATTTCGAACTGGAAACACTCCAGGAGGTCCAAATTTCCAAAGAAACAGTACACAAGATGTTGAAATAACTGTGATTGGTCTCAGCGTCGATTTTGTATGCTCCCCCATCCCCAATTGATACTAACCACTGTTCGTTGAAAGGAAAAAAGGAAGCTGTTCAACGTTGCCAATTAATTTTTGAAATATTTGAAAAAACATTCAAAATGTTTGATTTTTTGAAAAAATTAAAAAATTCTTAAAATCTTAGAAGATGGTTGCCGATTTGTCTCCATTTCAGGTTGAGACAGGGGACGCATTAAGAATCACCTGCCAATACGGTATGCGAAAACTTACTATTAGAATATCTGACTCCGTTCTGTACAAATATCCGACTGTCATTGTACGTTCAATTTGGTAACCGTATTCAAGTTTCTTACAATTAGGTACAGTTCACAAGCTTGTGAAATGACATAGGTTTGTGAAAAATTTGAATACTATGACAAATATGGGTAATTGAAAAGAAACCTAACAATAAGATACTGTTATAAATGGACAGTCGGATATTTGTACAGAACGGAGTCAGGTAAGCCAATAGTAAAGAAGGAGTGAACGCGCTTTTTTCTACTATGCCCGAGTCTTATGTTTGTGGTGAAACACGAATAAATAGGGCATAGTTACATGCTATTTTTTACGATTTTCTGTCTTTCAAGCCTCATAAAACACCCAATTGGCATTCATGTCACTAAATAAGCTACGGAAGTGTCAGCCACACCTAGGGCAAGCTATGGTTAACGGGGACATAGTACTTTAAAAAGTGAGTTTACACCTTCTTTAACAGATAAAAAGGTGTATGCTATATTATTGGCATATCTAACACTGTTCTGTAAGAATATCCAACGCGGCACGTTCTTGTTATTGAAATGCGCAGTAACCTATGCAGAAACAAGTTACAATAGGTTGTGATACACACATCTGGCGGTTGCTATGCGGGTGCGTTACACAGACAAGCATTCAAAATGCGGGGTGACCCAACGTCCTTGTCCATGTAGTCACTGTATGATCAAATCTTATTGTTAGAGTTCTGTGATATCTAATTACATAAATTTACCAAAACATCATAATTTTTTTTACAAACCTTCATATACTGTTTTGCAAGGTTGTAAGGTAGATATGAACTTACGGTGACACTTCCGCTGGTCCCAAGATTGATTTGATTATTCACTTAACGTTCAGAGGCATTCACCAAATGCGAGCCTGGCGAACGACTGATATTCAATAACTGTTACAAATTCGTGGCAAAAAAGGCTAGTGTTTTTACTTTATGCCATTACCATAAGTATTCCAATAATGTTGGCAATCATTTGAAGCATTTGTCTTTGATACTTTGCTGCTGCAGTGTTAAAAACCCTCATTTTTTGTACCGAATGTAATTTATAGTTTGCATTTTAACAGGGAGAAAATGAGGGTTACAAACCCTCAAGTACCTTTCAGGCTTATTTTAGGGCTATGTTTCTCTGCTCAGCGTTACACGTTTAGGAAACGAAGAAAAACGCGGCAGGAGAATGCGCACGAACAGCAAATTCACGTCTGCCGTACATAACTGGCAAATCGCACGCAAAATTCATCTCTGGTGGGTTACACTAGCCGAAACTACTGTAATGGCAACAAACTCTTCTATTTCCAGTGGTCCCCCTTTTGACCTGCACTTAGTCACTGTAAGAGGTCACTGAAAACCTTGAAATTTTGAAGGGTTTACTACTACCGCAGTTGGTGAGGGAGAGCAATTGTATTTGGGCATTTTTTGACAGCACCATGCAATATTACTCTAAGAAAGGAAACTTGTTTAGTGCGTATAAAGTAAAACACATATAAAGTAAAACCTAATTGTAAGATCGCATTTGAAACATATGGAACGTCTGTCTGCAAGAGTGACTTGTAGCGACTGCCATGCCAATAATATTATATTTCATCTTATGCCAATAATAATAATATAACGATATCAATAATAATCACATCAATTATAATATTGTATATTTTTGTTGACTCGATCTTGTTCTTCGAACCTTCGTATCGCTGCAGAGTACGCCGATATGATGGAGATCGATTCCGTTTGGATTGATTTAAACAGAGATGGTACACGAGAGGTTAACGGCAGGAAGAAAAGCGGATTCAATCGATGGAATCCCGATCAACTCGCATTTGACAGTATGTATTATATATGACGGCTATTTCAAACCTTACACTGAGGTTCAGCTTCTGCTATGGTGGTGTGGGGGTGTGGCTTCCAGCCCTCAAGTCTGGCAGCTGCTTCCAGTGAGCATTCAAGCAACTTTTACAACGTCTAAGCATAAAAGGTCACAGAACAGCTGATTAAAAAAAAGAGGCGGGTATGTGCAATTCTAAGCTGTTCTTTTCAGCCATGACTTGCCAGGACCCTCAGACATACGACGAGTTCTACAAACAGGCGACAGCTGACGCAACCGTGCTCCTGCGGACGACCGACTATCAGAATACACTGAGGGGATTCTTCGAAAGAGCCGACAAGTCATTCGTGTAAGTTGAAGGGCTTTCCAAACTCGCCTAATTGCAAGGTAAGGCTGAAGCAAAAACAAAGTTCTCCCAGTCGCGGTAGTAAACTCCTCTATTTCTTGTGAACTTTCCTGTGACCTTTTACACTGAACCACTTTAAAAGGGCACTGGAAAGCTCACAGAAAACAGAAGAGTTTACTACCGCGGCAGGCGTTTCGCATGCGGAGCATCTTGAGAGGTCCAGGACGTTGTGGCGCATTTTAAGTCCAAAGTTGCTCAAGCATCCTAAAGACATAAAAACACCATTTCATTATTTAATATATGCCCACCCTGTCAAGGGGTGGAGTGGCCAATCAGGGCGGAGGCCACGCTTTCTGCCCCCTCAGTGGAAGTATAATAGAACCTATGCCCTCTCTGTCACAGATGTTGCAGTTTTCTTACAGACACAGTTCTGCTGTTACAGAATAACCGATCCTTAATTCCTTTAGATCACAACACCAATTGCAGGTCGTCGTACGTGTGTGAACGACAGGTTGCGGAAACAGTCGGTATCATTTTCTTACTCCTATTGCCCGTTCTGTACAACTGTCCGACTATCGCTGAATGATGAAATCTTATTGTTAGGTTTCCTTCTAATTACTCAAAATTTGCGAAGGTATTCAATTTTTCACAATTCATTGCCACTTGATAATCTTGTGAACAGGCTATGAATTGTGAAAGAAAGAAGATTTTATAGCGATAGTCGGATATTTGTACAGAATGGAGTCAGATATGAGCTTGAGTTACTTTAATCAAAGCTAACGTGTACCCTTCAGTTGTCGAGAAATGGTGTTCGCTCGTCAGAGAAATGTTCCATTATGGTGCGTCCTTATGAAAATTACTTTTTGGGAAGCCTGGTTACTCACCATTGACTATGCATCTTACTTATTGCTTATTCTAAAAGTATATGTGTGTATATAAATGTATTTATCCCAAAGGTTAAAGGTCGTAAGTCTTCGATACTTATTGTTAGATGAGATATACAGCGCGGGTGGGGTGGTCTGGGATACTCACTACTGCTTAGTGCTTACTAAGAATTATTCCGTTTTACGTATGGATTGCACATGTTATGTATTTGGCGTTGGTCTCATGCTGTCCCCGTAAAAACGTAGCGCCAATTATCTATCTAACAATAAGACATAACCGACTATGCCCCATTCATTTAGTTCTTTAGAGAGGCACGGTTTTTGCTTCCACCGGCATAGTACACCTAATTTTCATTCCACAACAAAGGAAACAAATGGAAGCATAGCGCTATGTTAACATGTTGTCAAGAAGCTTGAACAAATTTTGCTCGAAACCATCCTACCAACAAAGGGCAGTGTCGACAGGGAACTTTAAAAAAATAGTCTAGTAGAAGTTTGATTATTTAATTCGTAGGTAATTGTTAATCTATTGTACGTCCACTACAGAGACGGTATACTCCTTTGACAACTGCTACGTCAGGACGGCAAATTTCTATCAGCGATCGTTTGATATGAAGAAAGGAGGATGGGACAAGTTGTTATTATGAAACTATCATATTAGTATATATTTTTTTTAAATCAGCGTCTTATGCATGGTCTAATATCTTATTGTTATTAGGCTCAGGAAAATGCGAAATAAACTGTTCCGATAGTGACAACCAATCACATGTTCTCGCGCATAGTCAGCAACATCTTGTGAGTATGCGATTGAACATTTCACTACGCACAAATGACTATGAGCAGAAATTTTGCATCTCTCACTTATCGGACAATCGAGTAAGTGCTATAGCAAAACCGTTTTAGGTGCAAAATGCTTCACGAGGAACCGAACAACAAACTGATAGCCCGAAACGCCATTCTGTTTCATTACCAACAGGCTTCCGCCTTACGTGTGCTGAGTCAGGTACAAACTTGATGTGTTTCATAACCGCGACGCATGTCAATGCGTTGCGTGAATGGGGTTGCCTATTTATTTACTTTCTCTTCAGGAGCCGCTTCTGATTGGAGCCCTTCGCAAATTCCAAGCGCCTCGAGCATCCTCATGTTGTGTTGCAAAGGATCAGAAGATGAAAACTTGTATGGAAGAAGAAAATCGAAAGAAATTCCAACTGATGGATCCCGAGAGGAACTCTGAAGTATGTGCTGGCAGTTCATACGTTTCTGTGTCAAATATGTAAGCTTCAAATTTTTCACAGTGTACAGCAGATCCATAGGTTTATAAAACGGTGTACGGTTGCGAAAAAATTATGATCACTTTGCCAAATTTGTGTGATTAAACCTAACAATAAGATTTGGTCATTCTGCGACAGTCGGATTTTTGTACAGAAAGGAGAGCGGAGCCAGGAATTTCAGTAGTGCACCTTGTTCACACGTTGAATTCATCGCTAGAACATGTCAGAGCGAGAGAGTTAACTAAGAGAAAGAGCAATCGATTAGCAGTCACACTCATTGTCAACATTTTGTTGGATGTTGAAATTGGGCAAGGCTGTCACTACGAGCAACTGACTCGGCGCAGCATTCCGATGTTTCTCACATCTCGGACTTTTTTTGTGAGTATAATATATAATACATTTGTATATTTACTTGGAAACCGGTTAACCTTCAGCTCGAGCTGCCGGCGCTTTGGCATGCAAAGCACCCGGAGAATCAGTGTTCGGACTTCCCGTCGGGCGCGGTTGGCGTTGCGTTCCTCAACGGCAAGATAAACGACGCTAGCGCGCTGCAGCCGATGCGCGTGTTGTGCGAGTACGGCACACGAGTTGGCGCCCCGCCGGCGCCGCGCCTGAACCGAAAACGCTGACGGTACTGAGACGATTGACATATTCTCGACGACAATTTCAGTGTGATTGCTCCGTTCAACGCTAACGCGTACCAATAAATGCTTGTTTCATTGCATTTGCCGCGACGCGACCGCCGGCGCGCCAAACTGCCCTTAATGGTTTGGTAAAGGCACAATCTGCCAATCCACGCGATTTGACGCGCCAGATCGCGTGAATTGGCAGATTGTGACTTTATGAAGCCAGCAAGGGCAGTTTTTCGTGGATTGGCACTGTACTGAAAGTGCCAGTACAGTGCAATCATGTAATTTTGGATTATAAAGGACAAAAAGGACAAAACTGCAGTAAGTGCACGCAAACTTGATATGATTTGATTGACAAAATAAATCAACGAAATCAATAATCTGGCAATGGGTCTGTTATTATTATTCTATACGGCAGCGTGTGGTCAGAATGGCTGACTACATTCGTTTCCTTCACCTTGCGTTTCTCGTTATTGTTGGACAGCACCAAATATACGGTAACGACGGTTGTTGGTGTACTACTCATAGCAAAAAGAAAAACAGAACTGTGAACCTTCGCTCGGTAAACTTTTGTGAATTGCGAACACATGCGTTTTCTATCTTTGTCTTTTTGACTTGATCGGATTGAGATTTTGCAAATTTGGCCATTGTTTTGGGGCAAAGGTTTTTGTAGCAAAAGAAAAATCATTTTTTCTTTCGTGGTGTGAATTGTAAATATCACTCAGACAAATTGCTGAGTTGTGACTAACGGATATCGAAAGTTTTGTATTGAAAACACTCCAGCTGCGGTAGTAAACTCCTCCGCCGCCATAGTAATAGTTCTCATGTGAAAGTAAAATAGTGCTCATTACAATTTACCCCGATAGGATATCATTTCCATGAACCTTCGCTCGGTAAACTTTGCATCACATCTATATCTTATTGTTAGTCCACAAAATGTGCAACTTACAGTGAATTGAACCAACATCCATAGATTTACGGTACCGATATTGTTCTCCTTTCACTTCAAAAATTTCTGTTATTACTCCGGCGGCTGTTTCCTGTGAGCCTTCCAGTGACCTTTTACACTGAATCAATGTAAAAGGTCACTGGAAAGTTCACACACAGGAAACAGAGGAGTTTACTACCGCGACAGTAGGTCAAAATTTCCATAGAAATATGGCACAGCATGTTGAAATAACTGTGATTGGTCACAATATGGATTCAATGATATCACTGTGAAAAATGGCACAAACTGCCAATCACTGATCGGGATAAAGCGTACCTCAGCACATAATATTCCACCCGTTTCCTCTGTCTCCCACCATTGCCCACGCATGTTTTCGTCAAATATGCTGTAGAAATACATAAATGCATACACTGCAGGTTTGGACTGCTTGAAGAAAGCTGGCGGAGATGCGGCGAGAATATTTAACGGCAAAGGCACAACGAATTGCATCTTCGTTGCCAAAAGCCACGTCTTTTACCATGATTGGCCGGCAATTGAAGAGGTACATAAACAGGCACAAACTATCAACTGGCAAAAAGTAAAATTCTTCCGAATCGAGGCTTATGTGCATGCGTTTGCATGCGGGGCGGACGCATTTTCCTGTTCTTATCGAGAAAAAAATACAGTGTGACTCAATCATATAAACACTTATTTGTCTTCTGTGATGCTTTACAATAGTTTTTGTAAATACACATATTCATCTTTTATTAGCAACATAACTGTTGCATGCTTTTATTTCAGGTTTGTGGATACACCACTCAGGACCAGCTGGATGGCTACTCTCTGCGTTTGGCCGTACTCTCTTATGCCAGCTCCGATGAGCTTCTAAAATTTTTCGATCAGTATAATCACGTATGTTGTCAATTCAACTTATTGTTAAAGGAATTTCACCGGCAGAGCAACATGTTGCTCAGAGAAAAAAATAAGCCTCAAATTTTGAGTGCTTAACCACTCTTGAGTGCTTGAGTGTTTTTAACACTCATTTTTTCAATAGGATTACGAAGTACTTAACACTGAAAAAAAAGTGAATGTTTTAAACACTCAAGCACTATTCAATTTTTATTAGTCGCCTATTTTTCTCTGAGTGTGACGATCAAGTTGGCCACTTTATTTCGAATTTTTTTTTCAGCTGAATTTTGTTGGAATAACTGCTACGGCCACCTTACCATACATCGGTGCCAATGTAACACAAGCAAAAGAAATGAGGAAGTACTTCAAATGGGACGATGGTGGCGAGGTATGTGATCGGATTAACAATAAGCTCATGGTCATGGTCAAGGCAATTGTCGAGGTTATGATCATGGTCAAGTTTGTTGTTTGTTTTGTTTTTGCAACAGCTGACTTTTCATAGAAGAAAAATTAACCGTGATATTTATCGAAAGCGTGCATTATGTTTCTCTGAGGCAACATGGTCCGGGCCAGACCTGACAATGGGCGTTTTTTCTTCGTACAGTACGAAAAGTACGAAAAATATCACATTTTTCGTACTAATTGTAAGAAATTTCGTATGTACGATCCGAAAAATTTTTCATACTAAGTGGTAAGTAAATTTCGTACTTTTTCATATGTTTCTCTTACACGTTTGGCATGTTCATGTGGCAAAAAAATTTCGAAATGTGCACTCAGGTGGTCCAACTTTCAATGGAAACATTTCACCGAATGTTCAAATAACTGTGATTAGTCACAGTGCTGCCATTGCATTAGACTTACGAAAATGCAAAATAAACTGTTCCGATAATAAAATTCAAACACATGTCTTCGACCATCGTTAACAAAATTATTTGAGTACCATTGTGTACGCTTAATGAAGGTGTAAACTCACTTTTTAAAGTACTAAATCCCCCTTAACCATAGCTTGGTTAAGGTGTGGTTTACACTTATGTGGCTTGTTTAGTGTCATAAATGTCAATTGAGTGTTTTGTGATACTTGAAAGACAAAAAATTGTCAAAAAATAGCGTGTAACTATGCCCTATTTATTATTGTTTCAAAGCAAACATAATACTCGGACATAGTAAGAAAAAAATGCGTTCACTCCTTCTTTAACAACGAATAACTGTGTAATTACACAATTTTGTGTCTGCTAACTTATCGGACAATTTCGTGAGCCCTATAAGAACGAAGCTGCCATTCAGATCGCTGATGTTCTGTGGGGGCCCGTTCAGCCAAACAACAATATAATCAGTGAAGATTCGGAAGATGACGTCGTCTTTTGGGGTGAGAACTCTGTGCATAGTTTGAATCGATGTAAATTTTGGCATTTAATCCCAACTCGAACATAACTTCAGTTTCATGCTGAAATTCAATTACTGTTTATTTCACGGAAAAGTTGTGATTTGTGCGCAAGTGCGCTCATATGCGCTCATGGAATCGTCCCCATACAAAGCCAATTTGCAATGTGGATGCGCAATATGTACAATTGTATTTACTTACAATTGTACGGTTTTCTTTACGTACATTTCAGAGAATGACCATAACATTGTATAGAATCGGTTTCAGGTTTTAGGTGGGCTACTGTTTTGTGAATTGTTTTTTTTTCAGGTAAAGAGCTGCACGACTATAGCATGAAATACTTTAAGGGACCACCAGTGTGCGAATACTGTTAGTTTTCCCTTTACTTGTCGGATTTTTTCTTGTATGATTTTTCCAAATCGATCCAAATCGAAAAATGGGCAAAAATAACACATGACTATGCCCTAGTAAAATTGGTTTTGAAGAAAATATCGTATCAGACTTTAAAAATTTAAATAACATCATTTCAGATCCGTATAAAGACCAGGCGAAGCAACCAATTCCAGGTTAGAGAAACACCATAGTGCATCTACAGCCGGCAGAAAAGTAGATTCCCGTGGTAGTGTGCTCGCCTATTCTGCACGCGGTAAAAAATATCTGTTTATCGACAACAAACAAACAAACTTCGTGTCGGACAGAATCAGAGAGTAATGGAATGGAAATCAATGACAGGCCAAAAAATCTGCATATCTTTTTGTTCTCTTCTGTTTTCATATGCAAATGTGTTCTGTGTCACTGTAGACTGGCGGAAGCATACATGTTCAGAACGAAATTAGACACTCTAACCGTACCTTGGTTACAGTATGCACCGGGACACCGCACGAGTTGAACAAGCCGTGCCGGCAGACCTTCGCCTTCCGAAACATGTCGCACGATGAGGCGCAGCGCATCTGCGCACACGCGCATCCCGTGCAATCCGATCACGTATGTTGGTATTAAAGAAGGAGTGCACACATTTTTTTTACTATGTCCGAATAGTTTTAAGTTTGCTGTGAAAAACGAATAAAGAGGGCATAGTTACGTATTATTTTCTGATACTTTCGACGTTTTTCGGTCTTTTAGGCCTCATAAAACACTTAGCTCACATTTATGTCACTAAACGAGCTACAAAAGTGTCAACCACACCCAGGGTAAGCTGTGGTTAACGGGCACAGAGTACTTTAAAAATTGAGGTTAGTCCTTCATTAAAAGAAAATCGTGTTTACAAAATTTAAAAAGAAACAGTAGTATGGAAAAGAGAAGAATCACATAGTTCTTTTAACTACACAGAAGTGAAAAAGCGCATAGTACACCATAAATGCTTTCTTATTGTTAGAAATCATATCAATCAGCCACTTTCATGTTTTATCTTCTAGATACAAGAGCTTAAGACCCCTTTTTACCTGCAACATATACCACCCGGCTTTAGCGCATGCAGTAAACGTGCACTAACACGTTTCGTAATAGCGCTGTGTTTGCACAAACAAATCGGCCAAACCATTAAATAAGCTTGTTTTTGAGTTAGATTTTTTTATTTTGCTTTCATAATTTTTCGCATGTGTACTTTTCTGACATGAAGCACGGTTTGCAGCAGTTAATGCGTCTTTCTAATAACTTTAGACAAATTAGACCGATCGCGTAGAGACCGACATTTGTAAATTTACTAAATTTCGCCTGTTCACTTCTGTGGTGTTTTGCAATGCTTTATGGAACATTGTGGAATCTATATCCAACCCACTCCGGGGCGATCCCAACTTTGAGTGACGTTTTCCCCGCCATTGCAGCAAACCGCTGTAGAGTTATACCTAAAAATACTTATCGTAGAGTTAAATGGACAAGAATCTGTTGTTTTATGCCATTCTACAGTACCACATTTGCATAAATACAGTGACAAAGGCCTCACACTCCGTAGCAAAGGATATGCAAATTTGTTTGTGAGATGTGATGGAAGCGTTACAATGTCACGATGATGTAAGACAAACGGACGTCTTATTACAGGTCGAGACTGGAGACCAGAATATCGTCACCTGTCAATACGGTATGCAAAAATTGTGTTGCCTCACATACAGATCATACGTATTATTGGCATACTTGACTCCGTTCTGTACAAATATCCGACTGTCGCTTTACGATCAATTCTTATTGTTAGGTTTTCTTTGAAATACACACATTTGCTAAAGTATTCACATTTTTCACAAACTGTTGCCGTTTCACAAGCTTGTGAATTTCCATAAACTGTGAAACATTTTAATACACTTACAAAACTGACAGTCGGATATTTGTATTTAACGGAGTCAAGAATTCCAATAATATGTAATGTGAGAATGCTATAAAAGACGATTGTGTTAATTAGGTAAATAGTAAATAAAAGGAAGCAACATGTTGTGTTTGCTTCAACACGATGTTGGAATTTATCCTTTTATTGTTCAGAGACATTCTCCACGTGCAATCCGGACGAGCAACTGATATATAATAACTGTTACAAATTTGTGACGAAGAAGGTTCGTTGCAACAAAGCACAATCCTTGTTATATTTTTTTTATACCATCAAGAGTTCTAATATATGTTGGAATAGCGTATTCATTAAAAGGGGCCGGAAACCGTCAGTTCACGGAAAAATTTGCTTATGTGTATTCGCTGAACACAAAGTAAAGGGTCAATAGAACGATCGTTATGAACGCATTTTTTAACAAATGAAATGACAGTTTCTGGCCTCCTAAAACTTGCGTGCGAAAAATCACTTAGTATCTGGCTTTCTCACAGAAAAAAATTACTCAAAAATTACTCAAATTTGGTGAGTAATTTCTCGGTCGAAGACAGATTACATTGCGGG
>JACMIJ010000584.1:0-17474 GCA_014805365.1 Koerneria luziae
AGAGGTTGCAAAAGTTCAAAAGTCGTTGGGTTGAAAACATCATAGGGTTGGCCCTTTTCCCAATGGCGATCCGACTGTGTTCTGGAAGCTCTCTTGAAGTGAAAAGGCTCCTTCATTCAACCAACCAATCGGCGACAAGCTCCTTTTTTGGTTACGACAGACCATGTCGACAGCTTCTGTTTTGATGTTGATCATACAAGAAGACAGCATCAGACAGCAGTGTCACTAATCTGAGCGGTTTTTGGTGACAAATGTCATGCATCATGCAGCAAGTAAAGCATATGAAGGCATATGCAAGTGACAAGTGTCATGCAGCAAGTAAGGCATAGTGTAAAGCATATTTATATAATTTGGCACTGTAGATTGGCCAGCCCCCCATTTCGACGGAATGGGGGCCAGCGGTGCCACTAATTACATTTGCGGTACTAATTGAATTAACGGTACTAATTGGATTAACGGTACTAATTGGATTAACGGTACTAATTGGATTAACGGTACTAATTGGATTAACGGTACTAATTGAATTTACGGTACTAATTGAATTTACGGTACTAATTGAATTTACGGTACTAATTGAATTTACGGTACTAATTGAATTTAGTGTTTACGGGGGGTCTAGGATTTATGGTACTAATTAAACTAAGGCTTGCCTTGCATGGTTAGGCAAAAGCAGACAGTAACAGTAAGAACCGTTGGCCAATTTCTGTAGAAGGATGTACAGAGGAACCCTGATGGTGAAGATGGTTGCCAGAGATTCGGACTAGTAGAGGTCATGGTGAAACAAGTGAGACTCAGTCTTCGAGGCAATCCGGTAGGGGGGACTTCCTTTGAAAGCTGGGAACTCACCGATGCTTGTAAGAGTACCATCAGAGGAAGATGTATTCTGCGATCACCTGGCAAGCCGAACTTCCGTAAAGGAATACGGATGGTGGAATCCTTTCTGGGATACCCAGTGGGGGAGATGTAAAAGACTGGTCAACTCGTTCACTATGAGAAAAAAATGAGAATGCATGGGATGTGGTCATCGTCTGTAGCGTAGTCTGCAGAAACTGTATATAATACAAGCCACCTTTGTAATAAGTGATTCAGTGAACTTCTATTCTCAACTACCAGAGAACAAGGAGTAAGGGTCGAACAGTAAAATACATCTGGGAAACGGGATGTCATAACTCTATATTGATATGCATAGCTCTATGAACCCAATTCAATCTTAAAAATTCAATTATAGTATGGGAAATAGAGAGTGCTTGTGTATGCCACCAGTCAGTGCGGGGCGATGTTGGTAGTCAATTCTGTTAAAGATCCGGGAAAGTCGGTCGAATTGCCGAAGGTGGTGGTGGATCTGATTGGATGCACGATGAAGCTGGATGCGGTGAATCCGGATCACGGGATGCTCATGAAGATCATCGCCGATGCGATCATCGCACAAGATCCCGCGTATGTCTCCTTTCACCCATAGTGCTAATCTGAATCTCACTAAGACATGTTCTTGTTTATATACGCATTAGCTTGCCTTGGTATGGTATTGTTTGACTAGTTATGCATTATTTAGCGCAAAATGGACTACCCTAGGCACGCAACGCATGGGTACGCGTTGCGTTGTGCACAACTCATGCAATAGTTCCTGTTTCGCCTTCTCTTCCTGCCTTCCTAGTAGAAACACCCGCTCGTTTTTGTGCATCGTTCTACTTTTTTTCTTGTGACACTGAATGCTAGTAAATCAAAATCTGATGTGTCGTAGTATCATACACTTGGATTTAAAAAAATTAAATCCTAACAATAAGTCTAACACTCACATATCACTGTATTATATTTTTTTGATTGATGCGATTTTGGCATCAAGGAGGACCACCCGGAAAACGCCCAATATTGTACTGTTCAGTGATGCAACAGCTCCACCAGAATGGAAAGGCATCGAATTTTAAACGAAGAATGATTAATACGAATTCGCCAACTCTTATTCATAAAATGGCCAAGCGACAGTATTCAGGAAGAGGGGGTGGGGCAATACAGAGAATCATATGGCAGAGATTCGAGACACACAAGACCTAGTGTGGTATGAAGGCGATAGGGCAACGGGAGGGGACATGGAGAGGGGGGAGTGGAAGAGGTCAGATCAGTCTCTGCACTACAATCACTCATGCCGCCCATCAACCTTTCCTCTTATAACATATTTGTGAGAATCAGCTTTACTCCAATTCATGCCCAGTATGTCCATATGACAACTTCTCTCATATGCAACCATTTTTTACATATGAAATCATAACATGCTAATGAGTTTTCTATTATATATGAAATGTAAAAAAGTGAATAGGCTGCTTATACACTTATTGTTAGTTTATATTCTTGATTTTGGACATAGCTGTTTTGCCACATTTTGCGCCAATGCTTATTGTTAGTAACCGTGTAAGGAAACCTGGCAAATGCGTCAAAATGCTGAAGTTGGTTCATAGGGTGCGGGGTTGTCTGTCGTTGCTGCTTTGTCCTTTGCACACTTCTCCATTGTTTCCTGCAACTGCAGAAATACTTATCTCTAGAGTGCCTTGCTGTTTGGATCTAGCCAACGTACGTATATATTGTTCATGGAAACATTCATAGTTATAAGCACGGTTTTTATGTTATAGCCAATCTCTTCACGATTTTCTTCACATGTTACCATTTGCTTATGTCTACATTGTTATGTTCGCATGAGCGACTTGTCAGTGCAACCAATGGAAGGGTAGCTTCATATCTTGCTGACCCTATCCTCTGTCTTGGTTGTTGTTATCATCCCTCTATTTCACCCCTCAATGTCTTCCCTCCTCCTCCTCTTCATTCTTCGCTGATCGCTTCTCCTGTTTCTTCTTCTCTTCCATTCTCCCCACTCGATCATTTGTCAAAACACTCCTGCCATCGCATGGCTTCCATTGGTTTCTGGTGAGGAGATTGTATAACAACGGAGAACTGCGACATAGATGTCAATTAGAAGCAAACACAATATCAGTATAACGCAATTTATAATGAACTAATAGTGTTATGGGACAAGTTGGTTTCAGCACCACCTTATCAAGTGACCCCGGAACGAAACCAGCATTAGAGGTGATAGCACTCTTATTGTTAGAACGCAGTAAGAGCATTGTAGTTTTTTTCGGTTGTTAATTTATTGTGCTTGAATAATGGTTACATCTTTGAGTAAGCGATAACTTATTATACTAACGAAAAGTTGGCAACTGATCAACGTAGCGTACCAATACTCCTTGTTTGATGTCCATAGTGCAATGCTGTCTATGCTGCACTTGTTGCCATGCTCAAGTTAGTTCCGTATAGTGGAGAATCTAACGGGCGGACTTTCCTATTCGGGGTGGGTCTGGCGATCCTTCGGGTGTGAATAATTAGTATGTGGGCATGGCTGGCACATCACCTGCAATGCTGTAATTTCGTTCACCAACGGAACTGATTATTACTAATGTGAATGATGGATGGAGGGATGCGAGTGGTGGACAACACACGATGGCGTATTCCTGCAAGGGCCTTCTCGGATTGCCTTTCTGTTCCTCTCACATCATTGTCTCTCTGAATCATATCATCTTAAAATGGAGATGTGCAATGTTCTTTTATATTGCCTATGTGATGTGCCCTCCTCCCGAATACTCCAGCTGGCTTTTGTTGTTGTGAATAGCTTCTCCTAACATCCAATTGAAGTGTACTATATGGAGGCCAGTTGTGTTATGTCAGGGTCTCCTCTCGTCAACCGAATGCCGGCTGATTCTGCGAGTGCCGGGTGGGGTTGAAGGTACAAGGTGTGAAGATGGGGTGTAAAATATAAAAGAGGGGGTTAGGTGGGGTCATTCAGTTGAAAGATTCCGCCCCCCTCCCATCAAATATGCGATTGTTTGTTATCTTTCTTTCATTGCTGTAATATTACTTTTTGGTATCTTCAGGCCCGTTAACGGATCCAAGATACTTGAATTGTCTGACTGGTGCATAAGCAACAACTATTTGAAGGTTACTGTACGAATTCCGCTGGTCCCAGAATCTAATAACTTCTGAAACATGAGTTCTCTCGCATAATGTTTCTACAGTTTACCCCGAACAATAGCGAGCCTTTGTATTAAATAATAATGCTTTCATTATTCATTTCGAATTTCAGCATACGATTCACCATTCAAGTATCTTTATAGGCACAATGTAGACTCCTCTCATTAATACATTGAATTGAGTTGTGATGCCACCGAGTATGATTCAATTGGAGATAATCAGAGGTTGTTTTCACACTTTGTATGTATACTAAAAGTATTCATAGTGAATGGGATGAGTGCATGGAGTGTCTTGATTTGTTCGTCAGTTGTCTCCCCATGTAACCCTCCGTCCCTTCTCATCTTTCCCCAAGGTGTTTGGTGTTCACCGTGTATTTCTTCCTACATATTCCTTGTTTCCACTTTTCCCTTTTTACTATTCGGTCCTTTCACGAGATAATCTCGTTACATATGTAATTAGTGGTTCAATTGCTTGATTGTTGGCGTGCTTTTTGTGTGTATTACACTCTTGAATGTCCATTCAATAGGTTTGTGTTGATGCGTTAGCACATCTTTCATCCTTTCTCTTTTTGTTTCACTCTCATATCAAACATGTGCCTATTCTGCTCTTATTGGGAGGTATAGGTTTCTCTTTTTTGCTAGATCGTCATCATTTGCCTGGCAGTGAAATGTGGAAATGCTTGTTCTGCATTCCAATGAGGGATTGTGCAGGGGAATAGCACAACAATATTATATTCCTGCCTCCGGGCTTTTGCTCATGCTCACCTCCCGACTAACACACTGTTATCAAACATTATTATGTGAGACCATCTATAAGAGATATAAATGGATTACGGTAATAGCGTGGATGTGGGCAGATTCTGTCTGTGCATGATAGATTATTCCCTGTAGTCTAGCCCTTCTTAATGGAATGGCCGACTCCCACATCCAGGGTGTGTCCGTTGTCATATTTGTGGGAAGGAATGGTGGTCCATTCCATGAATCACCCGCTGTTCACCACAGCGGGTGATGGTCAGCGATCGCCATATGCAGTAATTCATGTTCAGCAATGTTCTTTTCTCACTTTTCCAGTAGTATTTTGAGAAAGCTCAGATATTCCTTTTCTTGGAAAAAAACATCTTGTAAAACGAGATATAGTTTGCGATTGTCTTCCATTCAATTATTTACTCTATTAACGCTGTTTGCGCCCATTACTCTAATATAGTAATAGTGGGTGATGGTCAGCGAGTCCAATAATCCTATGATGTCCCCTTTGAATAGTTCATTCTTTTGTTAATGAATGCTACGGTTTTATCTTATCATTCTGTGAATGTTGATATGATTCTATTTGTCCGATCCGTTCACTTTAGTCTCCTTAAAGAGGATCGGGCACCTGCAAGGGGGAGATTGCTTGTCCTTTGCAATGGTAATTGACTCGGCTGACCCATAATCTGTTTGTTTTTGTTTATCGATTCCACTCATCAGCGAGTGTTTCTCGGGTTTGTGTTGTTCGAGAGACAGAGATATTCCCACTCCTTGCAATCAACTTTTGATCACTTTTATCACAACTTGTATCCCTTATCTTTGTTTGTACGAATCTCACTTTTTCCGTGACCTTCACTAATCTCTTACTACATGACTGTATGGTCTTCGCAGTTAGGGGAAGATACCGGGGTGTGGCTGGGTGTGATCTTTGATCTTCGCCACATTGCTAACGATAAACTAGACATTGCAGTTCTCGTGTTCTATTCTTCTATGGAGAGCATGTTAGAGTATTGTGATGTGAATGCCAATATTCTTTCAAATGTGTTGCTGTCACAGGTATGCGGCCGTCCCGAGGAGGATCCACGTCGATTTACTCGGTCCTCGAGAGAAGTATGAACGAGGTCGAAGGATTCTCCGATGAGGTACGCATAAAGAAGCATTTAGTGTAAAATATTACAACTTTTATGTTTTTGCTGCAATATTTATGTTTTCCCATGTGTTTTCTTCATGAATCGTGTGCACTGATCTGTTCAGGATGAATCCGTGTTGGACATGCTGCAGCTGAATGTCATCTATGAGGAGAACAAAGTCACTTGGCTCGATAGGGTTCGTCATTTTGTGTGATATATTTACATGCCATTAAGTTATCCTATCATTTTCGACTTTTTCGACCTCTGTGTTATTTCCTACGATCCAGGGGGCACGTTCCTAGCCAGGTCTAATAAACCACAATGGATGACAAACAGATGTTCCTCTGTGAAATTGAAGTGATAACAAAAGAGAAGTATAATACTTGTTAGAATTCGTACGACGGATTTACATATGACCTTCAATTGATTTCCAGAACATTTTTGCAACTTATTGTTAGGAGCTTTGTATTAGTGTACAACGCAAATAAGACCATTTCTTATAAGGGTGAAGGATTGTGGAACAAGCCATTAGTTGGAAATCTCATGTTTATTTCTCCTGGATAGCATTCTGCGATGACAATGCGTGCTCTAAAAGCAGAATAACATGTGTTCCTTGAGTGTCATATCCTACAATTAGGCACAACAGTACACGCCAACGAAGCTTCTGCTTACACTGCCCACTCCTCCATCGCATGTCTTATGTCATTGTAATTACAATCATTTATGTCAGTCATTGATTATTGGTTAATGGGCTTTACCCTCTCGTCTTAATTGTGTTACAGTCAAAGACATTTATGTTATGTGATTGAATGTACTGTATAAGGTATGGCTCATTGGCTGTGAGTTGGCTTGTGATTCAGAAGGTCCCAATATCGTCCCCCTCCCCTTCTTACAGCCTTTGCCAATGAGTTAAGAAAATGGTTAGAGAAAATCACGCAACCACTGCTTCAAAACTTCCACGGTTCCTGTCAAACTGTTGGCATTGTAACCGAGTGTACTAGAGCCGGTCTGCTGGATTCCCGGGTTAGGGTTAGCACATCGAGAAAAGCGTAGGCCTCGGGAATGATGCAAGGAAGTAGGTGTGATTAGTTGTTCCTGGGCAAATGCAAAGTAGCACAAGACACATGGGTCGCATTTGACACCACAATATTTTGAGGGGCTGTGATATTAACAACAAGTGTTCATATCTTGCGTATGCCAAGAAAAGGTAGATACTGTAGTAAATGAATGTTGAACTTTGTGAAGAGTTAGTTTCTCTTGTGATAATCGAACGAATAGTTGCTTTCAGTTGTTCGCTGGCGCTTTCATCCTCTTCTGTCTGCCCTTTTCTATTGGAGGAATGTCGACGCTGTGGAACGAACCCGGACTGCAGATATTTGCACTGCCATTTGTAAGCACTTGTTGATACCGTGATTGGGAAGAATAATGTTACTCTCTCTTTATTTGCTTGGCAGACGCTTATTGTCAAGATTATGATATGCTGTCAATCTTCTATGAATGATGGCAATCTTCAGGTGTTTGTTCTCGTGAGCGTCGTTCTGTTCCTTGTCGCCGTTTTCTTGAACAAGAAGAACCTCACCATCCCACTGCTTCTCACACAGGCATTACTTTTTATTTTGATTCAATATCTCTACGAGTTATCATGTTGAACAAAATGTAATTTTTTTTTCTTGTGGAATGAAAACTATGGATTTCATTTTTGGACTGGCCATGCTCCATATGCTTTTTTGCGATGTTGTGGTTTCACATGGACGAAATTTGACACTATCAGAAGTGCTTTGTAGAGTTATGTTGCTAGGAAAAACAGCAAACATACATTGTATGTTCTCGCAGGGAAAGCATACATATAATATATGTGCAATGAGTATGAGATTCATTTTGTTCACAATTAACATTGCATCTTCTTTAACAATTCCAAATAAGTTTATACATATACCATGTGCAGAGAGAGAGTTTGCCCTACTTGGGGAAAGAAGACAATGAATGTGTTGTGTTGCAGGTGTGTGTGATGTTGGCGACGGTGGTTGTGTTCGTGTATTTCCTCGGTTCGATGGCAATGGATGTTGTGCACACATTTCGATCACAGGAGATCTACCTCCTCGGAATATACTTCCCTAGCGGACACTATGGAAAGGGTACGTCTTTCTCCCCCTTTAAAGTTGGCCAGAAACCGTGAATCCTCGGACCGGAAAAAGTACCATTTCTGGCCTCCTTGCTAAGTTATTGCTAAGTTTTCATGACGCTCACTGCGTTGAATTTCTCTTTCTGTGCTAATAAGATACTTCCTGTTGTAATAGCTATGCGTTAAATGCCATTATGAACATAGGAGCAAAGTCATTATCTTTTCAGCCCTTTTGATGTACCTGTTGTGTCTGTCGATCCTGGTTCTTCTGTTTCTGTTCCTTCGCGCGTCCCTTCACTCGACTCTTTTGATCTACCAATCGATTCGTGCCCCTGACCGCCTTCCGATTCCCGATTCTCCCACAATCGTTCGACTTGTCCATTTCCTGTCCGGTAAACCAAAGCGAAAGGATTTCCGATATCCCTCCGATGACGAACCCATCTTCCCATTGTAAGAAGTAAGGACTCTTTTTATTTTCAAATCCTATTTTGAAAGGTTTTTTGTCAAAGAAATTTTCCCTTGAAAGTTTAACACAAACTACTTAAAAGAAAAGTGTACCGTATTCTGCAGAATGTATTTTCCGTACTAATAATATGATAATAAGCATCACAA
Source organism: Koerneria luziae (assembly GCA_014805365.1). Classification (NCBI taxonomy): domain Eukaryota; kingdom Metazoa; phylum Nematoda; class Chromadorea; order Rhabditida; family Neodiplogasteridae; genus Koerneria; species Koerneria luziae. The sequence goes on from JACMIJ010000584.1 coordinate 8,625, forward strand.
TGCAAACGTTGTTTAGGAATTTGTTCTTTGTTTGTGTTTAGAAAGAACTTGTGTGCCATGTGAAATGGTTGAGTATGACTTCCATTGTTGCTCAAGTATTGATTACTTCGATCAGGTTATTGTATCCTATGTAAAAGTTTATTCGCTAAAGTGGGTGCTCTTGTATGCTGCATGGCCATACAAATGTTTCCCAATTGAACAACTTCCTCTTAGGTGACACAATAGCTTGTTTATGATTGTTACGTGTTTCGTACCGTTTGGTCTTTCACGGTTTCAGCCTATCTTGTTGTTATTATGAAAAGTAAGCTAATTGTAAGAATAAATTTGTTTTTGTTGTTTTCATGTATTATGTGATTTTAGTTGCCTAGAATCTCCGTTTTGTCTGCATCTTTATAAACGATTACACCGTACAAATCTCTTCTTTTCTAACAAAATGTAACGATTGTGTAAGATTGTTCTATTGATTTTATATGTTCGTTTTAAATTGTAATAAATATGCGTTCTTTTATTTTGACAGAAAAATGTTCGTCACATCGAAAGCGGCGATGCCAAACGTGTATCTCATTCGCTGTGAACTCTCAAAATGTGTGTTTTGTTACGAGAATGATAATGTGCCGATTTGTTCGTAAGAAGTCATTCACTCGAAATATATTTATTGCACGATATGTAAAGGGGGATCATGTAGAAGAGGGGATATGGTCAGATCAGGAAGGGATTCTTGATCGGATTCATTTGCATATCCCGTCACGGCAGCTCAGTCCCGGTCTGCACTCACACTGGCGACAACTAGAACCCTTCGTCCCGTAGCAGATTCCTTTGTTCGGCGGGACGTTGAAGGCTGCCTGGAACATCATTCTCCAGTATCAAATCTATTGATAAACACTTTCGAACACAATTCCTTAATCATATCTTTTCTTGCTTGTTAGGATAAGACTCCATAGGACTCCATTGCGCATGCTTAGTTAGGTTTTCGAACTCAGCTGATGTTTCATGATCTCAATCGTGTGTATGAGGTTATGCAATCATTCTCTCGTCTTGCACACGTTATACCATTCACATCGAGCTTTCCAGCTTGCTTGCACAGCACCGCAAGTGTTGTTATCCTCTCTCCCCAAGAAACGCCATTTCTATATACTTTGCCTTCAAAACTAACTTTCACATCACTTTCTTTAATATTCATTTGCTGAACGTTTAGATCACTTAGAGTATGATTCTAGATTACTTACAACGTCTGTGAAGGACACGGAGCTGAGCACGACGAAGAACATCAGCACAAGGAAGAAAACTCGCATTCTGGAAAGTAAGTGTTTTGAAAGTTTCACATTATTTCCTAACACGTAAGTCATTGTCTTTTACGACTTGAATAGGTTGGTATACGGTATTCACAACACGAGGAGATGGCTAAGTCGGAGAAGCTAACAAAAGCGAAAAAGCTCCGTCAATGAGAATAATCGGGAAAGAACTCATGTCAATTCAACCTCGGAGGAGTAAAAGAATATACTGGAAAGATGTCATCGTAGAGCAATTATGTACACAGTTCATGTTTTGCCTATGATCATCACAAGTATCAACAAGTACGCTTGTTATAAATAGTGATATCACATTTTTAGCTATTTTTGATAGTATGCACTGTAACTAAAACTGCCTTATCTATGTATTATATAATATATAGTTTTTTTTCTAATAATGTATATTACGTTTCAAAATTATAAATGAACTACAGTTACATCTGGAAAAATTCTTATTGTTAGTAATCAAAATTCTTTTGTTGAACAGAAAAATGTTATTTCCAAAGGGATAGTAACTCAAAAATGAAATGTAGACTCTGAAACGGTGATTTTGAGAAAACAAGGGGTTTATGGTACTAGCAGCCGATTATCGGATTGTAGGGGCGGGACACTGGTTGCGAGGGCTAATAGGCCTCCTAACTTAATCCTCAGTTGTGTATTCTGTGATATTAACAGACAGAAAGGTTGATGGGAAGACTGAATATAAACTAATGGCTTCAAGTGAGGCCCGCGCTGGTCCTGTGAAGAATTCTTAATCACGTTCCTGCTTTTTATGCACCTCAAAGCGTACACGTTGATGTGTAACGGTGATGAATACAAATATTGAAAGAACTTGTCATCCTCAAAAAACAAAGCAATTCATATTTTTCTATGCACAAACATACATCGGGAATACAACGACACGTAAATGCATTCAAAAACTGTACGTCAATGTAAAGAAAGCTGTTTCAAGGGAACTTCACACATTAATGAAAGAATATTTTTAACTTAAACTTATATACTGAAAACTTATTACACTCAACCTTGAAAACAAAAAGAAAATATGTCTAAAAAACACATATTGAACAATAAGTGAAAATGAACATTACTGCAACCAATGTCTTTTAAGTTAACAATTGATTTTGATTATACAATGATAAATATTGAATACGTGAGGACAATGAGGCTGATCACAAAATGAAAATGAGCAACTGGTTATGTTCATCTGTATACAGAAAGAGGGTGGGGAGAGGTGAGTCATACCCGGGTAACAAGGGCAATCCGTGGCACGCCAACAATACAATACGAGACAACTGAGCAAACATCCTCATGTCGGGCAAAGATCAGTCCCGATGTTCAACTGTTGTGAAGCACGAGAGCCACCAGATGACAGGAGCCAATCCCACTTATGGCACGATTGTGGATGTTAAACACAGTTTGTGAGTGCACATAATGGACGGGTTATTATCGCGTTCCGGCCAATTGGAATCTGCGGATTGAACAGAAAGAAACAAATTGGAGAGAGCATGAGGCCATCCATGGAACAACATTCGAGAGGCCTACAGTGCACACAGAATTCGATGCTCTCAATTAATCATCTTTTCATACTGTATGGTTCGTGTCCGTGGAACGTTTGTTGTGTCTCTACATGCTGACAATTCCATTGGAAATATTTATGACATATCAAACGCAAAATGAAGCAAGAGACACGCAAAGTTGAACTCGTTGAAAGGGAGAATCCGTAGGAAGAGAAGGCACATGGAACGATGTCACTTGTTGATTGAGAGTTTCGAAAAATCCAGCGCACGACTTCGTGATTTCGATCGAGTACGCTTAAAGACAATCTGACACATGGAAAGGGAAGTGACACAACGAACCGTCAAATTTCTTGGTGTGACCTTCTTGGCAGATGCAGTTGATTCCTTTTTCACACTCTTTCGAGGACTTCGAAGGGGAGGTCGGGATGGAGTTCCTTCGGGAAAAGCGGACATCTCCCGGGAAGGACGAACCTCCGGAATGGACAACTCGACTTCCATCTCCGTCCTGGCAACTGGAACAAGGATTCACAATTGGAAGCTGCAAGAAAACATCGAATAGTTGGACGTCTTATTGTCAGTGAGACGAGCAAAAGCAGAAAAGTGTGGCAATCTGTCAGCAATTCAAAGGGAAGAATATAAAAGAGGCAGGTGCGGGCGGAAGAGGAAGGAGAATCATTCGAGCTGATCAAAGGAAATTGTAGCACAGGTCAATGGAACAGCCAAACAAAGGAATCCAAGGGCGAGACTGATGAGGAGAACAGCAGTTGATTATGAGAGGAGAACAACCATGAACCATCAACCACTTTTGACATGAATTTGTCTCAACAAGTATGCGATTGAAAGAAGGACCAAAGAAAGATCCTGGCCATGAAAGGTGAGAAGAATTACGGGCGATCGTAAACTATGATGTAAGAGACACGAATGGTTTACTCTCCAGCCGCCAGTGCTAATAAAATTCAAATGAACTGGGTGGGAGACATTGGCTGAATGGGTGAATCATTATTGTTGGGCACCCTGACAGGGTGTTCACGCTGTTTCGGTGTATAATGAGCATTGGACAGCTAAAGGTGACCTATGTTTCTTGTGAGCGCTGTTAGAATTACAAGGAACACATTCAAAGAACACTGACAATGAGTGGACAAAGTCAACCAATGAAACCAAGATGGGCAAAGGCCACAAAAACAAGCGACCATTCAAATGCTAGCACAGACAGCATGGACAAATTCAAATTGGCAGGCGCTTTTTATGGGAACCAAGAGATAAAAGGTGAAGACCTCCCTGTACAGAAGTGTGTGGAGAAGGAACAGATGTTTGCAATGGAGGAAACCTGACTCGGGTATGCACCCGAAATCACCCTCTCCCCAATGCATTATCCTTTCTGACCGACCGACCTCCTCTTGCCCTTTCAAATTCAAAAGCTTGACCGGAAACGGATGATGACCGAGTGCATTACGAGATAAAGAAATAGGAAGAAGGAAAATGGAATGGGGGGGAGGTACAGAATATGAAGCAAGAGATCTTGAGATAAGGAAACTTGAATGATTCGAAAAAAGTTTGATGTGAGAGTGATATAACAAGAAGGAAGAAAATACGTTTGGTGATACAGTAAAGAATTATTATATTTACTGAAGTGCAGTCAACTCATTGTGGATTATATTTTACACATAAAATGTTGTGGTTGCAACATGGATCGGGGGCAAAAATGGCAATGAGAATGGAAGACATTCATCATTGCTCCTGTCTTCCTGACCAGGGGAATTCTCTCAAGGAGATGCGAATTCGGGAACACTATAATTATAATTGGGACACCTGTAAACAGACGGATCATGTCCATGCAAATACGGTCTAAGGATACGATATACATGTATGTAGGAAACACTATACATCCCACTATATTGTTAGCTATTGCAAGACACTATAGAAATGAAAAGGCAAAAGATTCTAGTGTTGAGCTAAACTCAAAATGTACAATCTATTGAAATTTGCTATACATACATAAGCGATGCCAGTACGTGATACACGATATACATATATCGCAGGCCCAGAAGACTATGATGCTGCTTGAAGCGCCATCTACAAAGTTCTGTTAGCAACATATTTGTTTCACAGTTACAAACCCTTGTGGGCCACTTCATTGAAACCTGCTAGGTTTCAAGAACGCGACGTTTCTGTCATTTGTATTGTTATTTTTCAGGTTTGATAACGCGGATACAAAGGGTAAGCAAATCTTTGTTGGGGTATAGTCAGTTAATAATCAAGATTCATCATGGATAGAATAACAAATATGAGAGATAAAATATGGCAGCCACCCAGGAGGCAGACACAGGTGGTCTGTCAGTGGGAAAGCCACCCAATAGAATAGAAGGTGCCTGCTGACCGATGGATAAGAGGGCAACGGATTTGGCCGGATCTCGACCTCCCACCATCCAACTGCCAGCATATTCACATATGCATTTGTACCACGCAATACGCGCTCAATTATACGAATCCTTCCCGTACTAATTAACTATGCTTATTTCCATTGTTGTCCTCAATGAAATACTATATTCGGAGACGCTCGAATAACCATTCATTATGCAATCAATCATTATCTTCGATCGGATCTGTTTGCGTTCCAAAACAAGGGCACTGCACTTACCGTACCAATAAATCGTTCCGCTCTTATACCTTGCAGTCGAACTCCCGCTATTTATCACGCACTCCTCAAGTTTTGAGTTGGATTTCTGGGTTTCAACTCTTTGCATCAGAATACTGCAATATATGTCGCTCATTGACGAAATTCAATGTGTTCATAAGGAAGAGCATCTGTTGATGCAACCATTCCGTTCTTTGTACTTCTCATCATTCTCGGGTTCGCTCAGTTGCGTCATAGTTTTGGTTCTCCAGTTTAAGATTGTATTATTTCAGGTGTCAAAACATGGGCAACGAAGGGAAGCCGAAAACAGAAAAAGAACTAAAGAAAGAAGCTGAGAAGGCGGAGAAGCTGGCCAAGTTTGAGGCGAAACAGAAGAAACTCGCCGAACAGAAGGCTCAAGCTGCTGCCAAGCCGAAAGAGGTACTGATATTTACCTTTGTTTCGCTTTATTTATTTCAGTTTTTTATCACTTAACTATTATTTCAGGACAAAAAGGAGAAGAAAGAGCCGAAGAAGGCTGATCCCGTGGAGTACGTCAACAAAACTCCTGGAGCTAAGAAAGGTATTCATTGTCTTTGCTGTTTTCTTTGATGGGTTGTTCTCATTGTTATGCTATGTTGTAATTGCAGATGTATCGGGTGAGATGCCGTCAGCATATTCCCCTCGTTACGTCGAGGCAGCCTGGTATCAGTGGTGGGAGAAGGAAGGATTCTTCCGTCCTGAGTATGGCGGACGAGACATCTCGTAAGAGTTTTACTTTGTTCGTTTAATTTTTTAACTGTTTACTATTTGGAAAAGTTTTGTTATGTTACCGTTTGCATTAGTCTGCCGCAAATGCAACGTTTGTTGCGATTGGGGTACATGCCAATCACTTCAAGTGTTATCTAAGGGCAAGAATGTGTTCCTTTTCAAAGAAAGATATAATTTTGGCTTTTATGTTCTAAAGAGTTGTTTTGAATATGTTGATACTTCAGAAAATCAAACCCGAAAGGAAACCTCACGCTCTGTATCCCCCCTCCAAATGTGACGGGAACTCTACACGTAGGACACGCCCTGGCCACTTCTGTCGAAGACACTTTGGCCAGATGGGCGAGAATGAAGGGGAAGACCACTCTGTTCAACCCCGGATGTGATCATGCCGGTATTGCCACTCAGGTATCTGATCTTTTTAAATTCTTTTTTCTTCATCTTGTCCCCAGCTTTGTACTGGTTCCACAAGGTGATAATATTTTCCTTTTTTGAACGTATTCCTGTCAAACGTATCTTTATTTGTTTAATGTAAGTTTCTGCTCACGATTTTGGCAACTTTTTTATTTGGAAAAATGGATTGCCTTTTTTTGATTTAGATACAATTAATTCGTAGACTTCATTTGCTAAGATTCACTTGTTATGTCAACAGATTGCTGCTGAGGCTTACAATTTTCATTGAAGAGTGTTTTGCCCGTTTAGGTTGTCGTGGAGAAGCGTCTGATGCGTGAGAAGGGTCTCTCCCGACACGATCTGGGCAGGGAACGGTTCATCGACGAGGTTTGGAAGTGGAAGAACGAGTATGTTTCTTCCTCTATGATACATATGACATACATATTCTTCATGTATTCATACACTTGTTGTGTTAGTTGTTGTATTCATTCCTTTCTATGAATGTTCTTACTTGCCGATTAATGTGAAGTGCCTAGGAAGGGCGACGTGATCTATGACCAACTGCGTGCAATGGGAGCTTCCGTTGATTGGGATCGTGCTGTGTTCATGATGGATCCAGTTAGTTTTGACCCGTTATGCTTACTTATTATTATTGTATTTTCCACATTATTGGTTCTCTTAAAAACATAGTAACTTTTGTATTTGTAGAAGTACAAGCGAGCCGTGACAGAGGCGTTCATTCGAATGCACGAAAGTGGAACCATCTACAGATCGACCCGACTCGTCAATTGGTCCTGTACACTCAGAAGTGCCATCTCTGATATTGAGGTACCGACTTTTAAAACTATAAGAATTCTAAGATTTGCAGATTCAACACTGCTTATGAACTGCTAAATCTAATTGTCGCTGTGAAATCCTGGATTGCGTTTCTATTGAGTTCTGACAGAGGGAACTTGTTGGTTGAATACGAATCCACATGTGTTTGGTGACCAAATGCATGAGTTATTCTTTTTCCTCCGATCACTGGAATGACTTGTATTGGAACGTGATATTCCTCATTTGTGTTCAGGTGGACAAACAGGAGTTGGCGGGTGCGACGAAGTTGTCGGTTCCCGGGTACGAGGAGAAGATCGAATTCGGAGTCATCGTCTCATTCGCATACAAAGTCAAGGGAACTGGTCAGCTTACTTTGCGTTTCCGTTAAGAGAAGGGATGAAGGAGTTTTTGAGCAATGACGGTGAAATGAACTGATTAAGTATGTGGTTGTTTTTCCCTGGTTTTTAACAGTTGAAAAGTTTTGGTGTTGTAGACGAGGAGCTGGTTGTTGCAACGACTCGTATCGAGACAATGTTGGGAGATACGGCCGTCTGCGTCCATCCGAATGATGACCGATACAAGAGCTTCATTGGAAAGGTCTGCTGCTGCTTCATTTTATTTTGCGAATGTGAAGAGCAATTCTTATACATCTCCAATGTTGGTTGTTCTTAGAACGCACTTATCTTTATCGTTCCATTGAAGCATCCAAGTAACACTATTAAGCATTTTTGCCACTAAGGATAACGGTCACTAGATACTAAGTGGTACACGCTAGGTTCTTCGAGAATTCGAAGTTTAGCATTACTTTTCTTTTTATTATGGGAAAGAAAAGAAGTAAAGTTGATTTGCTTGCAGACGATAGTGCATCCGTTCATTGAGCGCGAGCTGCCGATCATCGCCGATGATTTCGTGGACATGCAATTCGGAACCGGAGTCGTCAAGATCACTCCGGCACACGATCACAATGACTACGAGGTCAGTATTCGAGCTAATAAAGTTTTCTCGTCACGATTATTTCTTTCTACAGAATGTCCTTCAAAAATGAAGCGTTTTATCCGTTTATTGTTGCAATCACGTAAGGTTTATGCTCTTGGGTAATCTTTGCGTTTTTTTTAAATGTCGAAATATTTCTAAAGCGTAACAGAATGAAAAGACGCAAGAAACCCAATGATTTCCATGTGTTCGATTGTGAACCCCCGATTGCAGGTCGGTGTCCGGCACAAGTTGCCATTCGTCACGTGCATCACCGACGATGGAAATATCGCCGAGAACTGCGGAGAATTCTCCGGTTCGCTTTTTGTTCTTTTACTATTCTTTAGCTTTCGCTTGTTAGTTCAATGGTTTTGTCATTGCTGTTGCATGAAAAGTGTAGGCTGTGTTTTACTCGGCTATCGTAAGTAACAACGTTGTGGTGTAGTTTGTCGAATTTTCTGATTGTGCAAAATTCCGTTAT